>CABHPQ010151425.1:38829-86634 GCA_902168405.1 Peromyscus aztecus
TTATTTATTTATTTATTTATTTATTTATTTATTTATTTATTTATTTAGCCAGAACTGAAGACCAACTCTGCTCTGTTGGTTGATAGGATGCTGTCAGACCATGGCCAAGACCACAGCAGTGACTCCAGTGAGGATCAAGATTGCAAGTATTTGGTTCCCTCTTTTACTTAATAGTGTAGTGTGCCAGGAAGCTGAGGTCTGAGATACAGCATCTGCTTTATAGGCTGTGTCAGGTCTGTCCTTCCTAATAAGCGCAGAAGTCCTTTGTGGGGTTCTCAATTACTATTTTCAATTAATATCTCTTACTTAAAATCTTTTATCTTTTATTATTAATTAAATTTGTAGTTTAATAATTTCATACACATATTTTTTATTTTTGAAATTAAATATATAATTATACCAGTTAATCTTAAAGACCAGTTTTCTTTAAGAGTGTGTGCCGGCTCTTCTTATTAGCGGGACTTTATGGTGGCTTTTGTGTGACACACCTCTTTAATTTTAAATTTCAGAAATCAATCATTGTTTTGTTTTTGTTTTCTTCGTTTTCACGACAGGCTTTCTCTGTGTAGCCCAGGCTGTCCTGGAACTCTATCTATAGCCCAGGCTGGCCTTGACCTCAGATATGAGTCTGCCTCTGCCTCCCGAGTGCTGGGATTAATCGGGTGCTGCCACCTCGTAGCCAGAAATAAATGATCGAGGTGTTTTTTTGTTTTGTTTTGTTTTGTTTTTTCCTTCCTGTAAGAGTTTAGGGTCCCTGACTTTGGCAATGATTCTGTAAAAATGAAGAGGTTGTATAATAGGTTAGGGGGAGTCAGCTCTCCCTTGGACACTGGTTAGCATTGTGAACTATTCTCAGTCAGGGTGGGAAGTGGGGGACACCTCCTCAGATAACTCAGCAAGAAGCCAGTGACTGGTGTAGTATAGGACTTCGGCTTGCTTGTTGTGAAAGGCTTATGGCTGGTAGACCTGGAAGCTGTGTTGTGTTTGGCATAAATAGAATCTTTCATTTGCATGCCACATGCCTTCCTATCTTTGTAGCTAGTCTGTTGAGCTCACTTTTTGAATCAACTGGGAGGCAGCCTTCTGAGCTGCTCACTGGTATTCAAACAAGACGGCCAATAAAAGCTTTCTCCTTAGTGGTCCTTTCTTCGTGATCTTTGTAGTTGGTAAAGGCAGGCCTAGGTGCTAACAACAGAAAGGACAGGGAGGGGAACAGTTGTTAACAGTGCTGACAGCTGTAACAGCAGCTGTTGCAGCAGGAACTTGATGAAAAATTCCAGAGAGCAAAAGCTGTAGAGAGCTAAGGTAGATGAGAAAAAGAAGGACACGAGGAAGATGGGGGCGGTGAGGAGATGAGGATGAGAAGCTGTGGACCCTGGTGGCTCAGAATTCCAGGGAGCTACCAAGACATAAAGGCCAAGAGTTCTGATACACAAGGCCCACAAGCTGTAACGTAAGCCTTGTAGGAGCTGAGGGTCACACTCAGGGCTTAAGAACCACAGCCCAGGCCATTGCTGACTCTGTCAGTGATAGCTGTGAGCCACACTGCTGGTTGCTAACGGACAAAACCTAGAGCAGTAAGCTGCTGAGTTTCGTCACTCCTGATACCAAGTGCAGGGTAGGGGCAGTGCCCTGGAGGACTTCCACAGTCTCAATTCACTGAAGACCACCAGAACCTGCTGACCTAACTTGTACACTTGCCATCATGATTCACTCCGTGGAAAGGATGTAAATGAAGTTCAGTCCAGGCAGGAGATAGGCTTGAAGCAGGGGCAGGACAGATAGAAAAGTGGAGATTCTGTCCTTTCTCCTGAGTGAGGACACATGGTTTTCCTTCATGGTGTGACTGTTTACAGGGAGTGCTCACCTGGAAGAGAAGCCTTTCCAGTCTAGTTCCTCAGAACCTTTATGAGATTTTCCCACATATACTTTGGGCCATTGGTACCCTTGTGGTTGGTTAGCTGGTACCATACAAAAGCTGCATTCTCAATTTCATTGCTACTCTCTGGGCAGCCCAAGGCAAGCCCAGGTTATTTCCTGGGAGCTAAAGGCAAAAGCCATATTTCTCCATGTCTTTGGCAACGACTGTAAGTTGAAGAGGCTATAAAACAGGTTAGAGGGATCCAACTCTCCATAAGTCACTGGGACAGAGGTTAAGTATTCATAAGCATTGGGAACTTTAGAGGACTCTGCTTATTTGCAGCCAGGATGGGGAGTGGGGGACAGTTCCTCAGTAATTTAGCAAGAGGTCATTTATTTGTACAGTATAAAACTTCTGGTTGGTTGTTATGTAAGTTCTGTATTTGGTAGAACTGGAAGCTGTGTTGTGATTGGCATAAATACAATCCTTCATTTGCATGCCACATGCTTTCCTATCTCTATAACTAGGCTATTGAGTTCACTTTTTGAGTCAGCCACATACGGAAGTCAATTTGGTTCAGTGTTCACTCTCTTCTATGCCCCATGTGACATCTTCTACATAGTAGATCACATGTATGGTTCAGATTCAGAGTAAAAGGAGGCCGAGACATGGACTGTGATGGTTAGTTTTGTGTCAACTTGACACAAACTAATGTCATCTGAGAGGAGGGCTTTTCAATTGAGAAAACGCCTCCATAAGATCAGGCTGTAGGCAAGCCTGTAGATTATGTTTTAAATTAATGATTGATGGGGGAGGGCCCAGCCCATTGTGGGTGGTACCACCTGGACTTGTTGTCCTGGCTTCTATAAGAAAACAGGCTGAGCAAGCAACTAGGATCAAGACAGTAAGCAGCACTCCTCCATGACCTCTGCATCAGCTTCTGCCTTCAGATTCCTTGGAGTTTGAATTCCTGCCCTGGTTTCCCTCAGTGGACTGTGATTCAGACTATGTAGGCCAAATAAACCCTTTCCTCCACAAGTTGCTTTTGGTCATGGTGTTTCCTCACAGCAGTAGTGACCCTGAGTAAGACATGGACTGTGAGGATGTGCCAAGATCGTGAATTTATACTCTGCTGTTAGAAACCCTGAGGTGACTGACTACACATTATACTCCTAAAGACTCAATGACAAAATGGCAGTGTTTGTATATTGTTAGTGAAGAGTTAGAAGCAGGTTTCCTAGTATTGAAAAATGTATATGAATTATGATTTTGTCTCATTCAAGCAAAGTTAATGTAATTAATCCCTACAGCATGTGTTCATATTGTCAGGTCCAAAGGAAACTCTAATTCCCCAAACCCCAAAAGGCAGTCCAAGTATCCAGATATGAGCTCAACCTGGACTAGAAGGATTTCTGGTGGTTAGATAAAAGCCAGCCTTCCTCAGGACCGTGTGAAACTGGTTCCCATCTATCAAAAGGAATCGTTTCCTTTACCTCTGGCAGAAGGGACATCTGGCTACATGTGGCTCCTATCCACATATCAAGATCCATGCTGGCCTCCCGGCTCCCTCAGTATCACAAGTACCTGTTACATACTTCAGAGTTCATGCTAGCATCCTAGCCCTTCACTCTTCCCCCTCCCCTAAACCCCCTTCAGCTTAAGGCTTCCCTTCCCACAGCTAACCCTACTATTCTTGATATGTTCGTCCTCCTTCCCTCCCTTCCCCTCTCCCTCCCCTACTCCCTTCCTCCCTCTCTCTCCTCTCCTCTCCTCCTGCTTTCCCACTGTTTTCACTATTCTCTATCCCCTACTATTCTCTCTCAAAGAAAGCCTTGGCCATGTTCAGTCTTCTTCTTTCTTACTCTACTGTGGACTTTTCCAGATGCCTCTGACTGCTCTCTCTCATATCTATAGTAAAACCTTCCCCCTTAACCACACCATAGAGCAGTCGTGTCATAAGTTTATACCCGTATGTATGTGTCTCCACATAACACATTAAGCATTGGTTTCAGTCTACATTTTTATTATTTTTAATTAATTTTTATTTTTTTGAAATGGTAGCACTATCTAGCCCTGAGTGGCCTGGAACTTGCTATGCTGATGAGGCTGGACTTAAACTCCTAAAGAGATTTGCCTGCCTCTGCCTCACGAGTGCTAGGATTAAAGGTCTGTGCCCCCATACCTAGCCTTAATTACCATTTTTTAAGTTCACCTAAACTGGGTGGTTTCCTAAGTAATTGCTTAGTCTTTATAGTCAGTTTTCACAATTCACAGGATGTGTATTTGTAAACTTGCCTGCTTACTAACATTTGTCGGTAACCCTCAACATTTTCTAGGTCATTTGTGAGTATCCTTAGAGCTGTAAACATTGGAGCCTTTGGCCTGCCTGTGACCAGCTATGATCAATCCTTTTCTCCTCCTTTCAACTTTCCTTTTGCAAAGCATTCTTTTGTGGTCGGTTTTGTGGCATTTGTTAGTGATTTTTTTTTCTTTATAAAATGCCTATGGTGTTCCTCAATGTGAGAAGGCTGTGATCTGGCTCGGAGAGTATACATGTTAGATAAGCTACTCATAGCATGAGTTCTGAGGGCTGGGAGTTCAGTGTTAATCAGTCAACAGTGTACATTAAGGAGTTTCTAAAGAAAAACACACAAAGCAAGGCTGTGTACTGATTGCTTGATGAAAATGCTGTGGCAGAAACCCAGAATCTGATCTCTGTGCTTCTCCTAAGAGGTGTGGTTCATTATTTCTTCTAAATTCAATGTTGTGGAGACTTCATTCACTGGAACTACAGCAAATGAGGACAATGAGCTAGTATTTGCTGTGTGACTCATTATTTACTTACTCACTCAGCTTTTCTTGTTCTTTAAGCAGATGTATTTTAATACTTCTCCAGGTTGCTAGGCAGTTTTTACATAACTCAAGAATTTCACATTTTATGTCCTAAGTTCATGTTGGTAGTTTTGCTCTGTCCCTCTGACACAGAGTGTTTGTGTGATTTATGATAACACATCATAAACCAAGTGTGATGTTGCATTTTAAAGGTTGAGAATTGAGAGCTGAATGTTTTGATTCTGTGATCATTTTACTTAAGCATCAGGTTTGCCCTCAATAAACTTTCCAGGGTTTTTCTTGCTTCCTTGGGGACAAGATTTCCTAATGGGTTCATTTTAGATGCCAGTAGAGCCAGATGATGTGGCGGCTGTATCTTTCCACATCAGAAATACTCCGTGTCTGTTCATTTGGCGCCATAGCCATGCAGAGGCTGTAGCTGGCAAACGACTCCTTAGCTGTCCATGGTCAGTGAGAATCTAGAGCACACTTGGCTCTTTGCCTTTCTCTGTTACTTTATCTCCTTCCCTTCATATGCCTGGCTTTCCATCTCCTTCCCCTGCATCCTTAAACTCAAATAGAGTGAGAGAAATGGACTTGAAGAGCAGATGTTCACATCCTGTTCTTTGTTGGCCCCTGGGGACATTCTCTTCCATGGGAGCATTTCTCATTTCCTGGTTTTGATTGTCCAGGACATTTGACGACTAGCATTTGTTCCCTGCACTCTCCTCTCTTCATGTTAGTAATTAACTAGTTATACAAGAATCCCCCAAAAGTAATGGGGAAAAACAGAGAAACATCTGTGAAGGTTAACATTATGCAGTCAATTGGATTGGAAAGGGAAAATTCCAATGATTTGAGGAACTTTTTGATGAAATAAGCATTAAGCCTAAACAGTGGCTTTGTTGACTATTACTTGATGGATATAAGGAATGATTATGAAAAATCAAAATCAACTGATTTTTTATGTTGTACAACTGAATAGACACAATAACTTTCTTTAAATTTTTTGAGAACAGTATTTTAAGAAAATAAGGATCAAGGCTAAAAAAAAAAGTTTGCATTTTAGTGCCTTGCACCAGGACAGATAAGACAAAGCCAGTATATGTACCTTGTGAATTAATGATTGAAGCATCTTATTTAAATATAACTTCAGTAATATTAATTTGGTAATTTATTCTTTCAGATACGGATGAATATAGACCTCCTGTTTGGAAATCTTACTGTAAGTATACAAGTAAATTTAATTGTGTGGATTATAGAGTTTTTATAAGTAATGTAATTATTCATAGCAAAGTTTGGGATTAATATAAAAGGGATCTTTATGATAAAATGTGTTTCTACAAAGCTCTATGTGGTTTAATGTCTGGAATGCAGCTCATCTGTTTTAGTGTACAGAATTCCATGTAGTGGCGCTTGAGATGACTTATTTGAGCAGCCGATAACACTAATGCATGGAGAAACTAATAATTTGAGCAATTTAATTATTCTGATCTCAATTCTTTATGTAATAAAAGGAATATATATGATAAATGAGGGAGTCTATCTTCAAAGAAAAATCAGTAAAAGGAAGTAAAAGAAAAATGATTTTAAAATTGCTTTCTCAAAATATAAAAGGGGATAGAGACAGAGTGTGTGTATGTGTATGTGTGTGTATATGTGTGTGTGTGTATGTGTAGCTGACAGTTCTGTTGACAGTTTTGAATTAACAGTGAATTCAGAATATTCCTTTGTTGTGACTTCAATCTAGTTATTTAAAAAAACTTCTCAAAATTTAATCAAAATTTCTACTTCACTTTTTGTATTATGCATATTAAAGTTAAGTAGGTGATTTAATATAAAATGTTGCTGTGTATGTTGGATTTTGGTGGGGCATGGTAGGCTATGAACATCTTTTCACAGTGTGAGTCTCTAAGCAATTAACCACTTACTGTGATCTTTAGAAATACTTGTTACGTTTTATTCACTTACTTTGATTGTCTGCATGCAGCACAGTGTGTCTGCATGTGCGCACATGTTATGGGAGTTGAGTCTCCCCTTCGGTGTGGGTTTCCAGGATTCAGTTTAGGTAGCTGGGCTCGGCCACAGTCCGAGCCATCATGCTGTCTCTTCTGTGAGTCTTTGAGACAGTTACTTTACCTCTGTTCTGGGTGTTTTCCTCTTTGGGTTCAACTGAACTTATAAAAACACAGAAACATAAAACCTTAAAAATATAAACCAGTTCAGAAACAGAATTGTGTTTAGTACCCTTCTTAAATGTAAGAACTGAAAGTCTTAACATAATAATTAGCAAGGGAGTGCAGTGTAGGACTGTGAGGAAGTAGTGGGGTGGAGAGAGCAGCTCAGAGCTGGCTCTGTTTTGTTGTTGTCGTCACAGACCACTCTGGATCTGCTGGTGTCAGAGCTGAGGTTGTTTTTTAAGAGAAATGGGAATTTCCTGCTGCTTTTAATGTTGAAACAAATTCAAATTTGAAAGCAAACAAACCATATGTGAGCTGATTTTGACTTTAAGATACTAATTTGTGATCTTTGAATTTGATTGTTGTTATTGCTAGGGACTGAAAATTTCATTAATAATTACATAAGCATTGACACTTCTAACATGACTGAAAATATGTTAGGTTCTGTAATTGTGTAGCCTGTCATCTTGAATTTAGCTATAACTTCCCACAAAGAAGTTAATGCTTGCCAATTTTAATTCAGCTATGTTTAAATTCAAATTATCAGAAGTTCTAAACTAAGGAAGAACTTCCTGAATTAATTATAACTAGACCTTTCTATCTTATTTTAAAATATTTGTTTATTTTGGAAGAGAGCAGGCATACAGTCTTACTATGTAGACTTGGCTGATTTGGTACTCACTGTATAACCCAGACTGGACTTGAACTCATGGTAATCCTCCTGCCTCAGTCTTATAAGTTTTGGGTTTATAGATTTGTGCCACCACACCTGGCTCTTGTGTGTGTGTGTGTGTGTAATTATTATTATTGTTGTATCATTGTTGTTCTTTGTTTTTAGAGACAGGGTTTCTCTTTGTAGCACTGGCTGTCCTGGATCTTGCTCCATAAATCAGGCTGGCCTTGAACTCAGAGATCCACCTGCCTCTGCTTCCCAAGTGCTGGGATTAAAGATGTGTACCACCACCATCTGACCTATTGTATATAATTTTTAAATGAAGTTTTTCACAGGTGTACTGTGAATCTAAACTTGCTATATTTTGCTATAAAATGCCTAAATACATATATACTTTGCATATTACTTCCGGAGGTGTTTTATCTAGAAACTTTTCTCCAAATACTAGAACCGTGCCTTTTTGGACAATTAGAAGTACTGAACGAAAATGAAAATAACTGTACACAATTTAATGCTAGGAAAAACACAGGGGTGAATCCTTCACCAGTTCTTTTGTGTGATGTTGTCACCCTTTTATTCTTGTTGGCTTATCTTACCATTTACTTACTAGACAGGCAAATGTTTACTAATTATAACCAGAAACTGCAGTCTGTGTGCTTGGAATCACATTTACTTTGGTTCTAATGGTAATTTTTTTAATCTCCTTATGACTCAGTTGCAATAATTGGAGTTTTATAGGTGACAGTACTTTCTAGAACATTTTATTGACAAAAGAGACAATAAAGCTTTGGGAATTACAGACAAAAGCAGACATGTGAACTGGATTTTCACCTTGTCATTGTACTTACCAGTGAGGAGCCATGGGCATGGGCTGTCTGCATGGTGTCTGGCTTCTCTTAGGTGGAGACATACAGCTCTCGGAGTGACGGCACACCCTCACTGTCAGGCCCGTGCCTGCAGTGCTCCTTCTCCCCTTCTGCACCTCAGTTATCCCTCACGTGACCCATTGACTCTAGAGTCACAGATCACATCAGATGTTCACAACGATTTTAACGTACCAGCCCAGGGATATTTGTAGCCATTAAAAAAGTAAATAAATAAAGCCAAGGAAGACATTTGTATCAGAATTGCAGACTTTTCTGAGGAAGTGGAGTTTTTTTGTTTGTTTTAGTTTGAGGTTTTTTTTTTTTTTAAATATTAAAAAGTAAAGCTGCAGGAGCCAGGCGTGGTAGGTGACATACACCTTTAATCCCACTTTAATATCACTTGGGAGGCAGAGATAGGTGGATTATTGGGTTTGAGGCCAGCCTGATCTACAGAGAGAGTTCCAGGGCTACACAGAGAAACCCTATCTCAAACAAAGCAAACAAACAAACAAAAGTAAAGCTGCAGCTTCTCACTTCTTTTTAAAAATACTTTTACTATATTATTTTTGAGATTATAACATAATTACATCTTCTCCCTTCCCTTATCCCCAAACCCTCCTGTATGCTCTCCTTGCCCTCTTTCAAATCCATAACCCCCTTTTTTATCCAACGGTTGTTATATACATACATGTATATGTGTATATTCCTAAATATGTAAATACACCCTGCTGAGTTTAGTATTACTGGTGTGTGTGTTTCAGGGCTTACCATTTGGGATTGATAACCAATTGATATGATCTTTCCTGGGGAAGACTGTTCCCCACCTGCTCTCACCATTCCTTAGTTGCCTGTATTCAGTTCCTTTTACATCATAGCATTATCCAGGTACTGTGTCCTAGTGGTGACTTCAACATGCATCATGAATCAGACATTACTGTAGTGAACTTCGGTTTTTTTTTTTTTTTTTTTTTGGTTTTCCGAGACAGGGTTTCTCTGTGTAGCTTTGCGCCTTTCCTGGAACTCACTTGGTAGCCCAGGCTGGCCTCGAACTCACAGAGATCCGCCTGCCTCTGCCTCCTGAGTGCTGGGATTAAAGGCGTGCGCCACCACCGCCCGGCCCGAACTTTGTATTTTAATATCAGTCATCAACATATAATACTCTTTATGATACTCCTGTCTACCAGGGATTATGTTTCATGTAGTAATTAGCAGTAGAGAACAGTGATGTGTTCTGTATTTATTCTAATTATATATGTTTATATTGTCTAATTGTATATATTCATATATATTCCCATGATATATGAATTACAATGGCAAGAGATGGAAACTATAAAATGATACTTCATTCAAATGAGTTATGCATGCATTGTCTGAAGTCCCAGAGTTTTGGGTAGTCTGATGATGTTGACAAACCATGTAAGTATTTAACTGCAGTATTAACTTAAGTTCATTGCACATTTAGAAATAGAAAAAATAATAATCTCGAGATAAACATATTTACATGCTTCCTCTGACAGCCATGAATCTTGTTTATTCTCATTTTTAAATATAAAACCTAATGTGAGGCTGGAAAAGGTCATGTTATCAGTTCAAATTTTATTGATCATAATATAGATACCCTAAAAAGTATCAATTCTTTGGCAAAGTGTTTTCAGTGTCAAATTCTTTCTTTTGCTGAATTTGCCCAAATTGGATAAGTCCTAGTAACTTGGTCTCTGAAATTTTGTTTTTAAGGAGACTGTATTTGAAAATAGATGTTCACAATATAAATGAGGGAGAAAAATAGTATGTATGTTAACTTCTGACCTATAACTCTGTATTTTAGTCTCATGTTTGACAGTAATGTGCTTTAAGAAGTGTAAATATTATTGGTTTATATTAGGAAAAACAAAGAGTGGATTACAGAGAAGAATGTAAAAATTATAGCCCCAATTTGTTCTGGAACAGTGGTTATCAGCTGCAATCTTTTAATACAGTTCCTCATGTTGTGAACACTAACCATAAATTATTTTCATTGCTACTTCGTAACTGTAATTTTGCTACTGTTATGAATTGTAATGTAAACATCTGTGTTTTCTGATGGTATTAGGCAACCCCTGTGAAAGGATCATTTGATCCACAAAGGGTTTATGACCCACAGGTTGAGAACCACTATTCTAGAAGATATTTGTGTGGATTATGATTTTTCTACTTGTGTTCTCCTAAAATTTGGTAACTTTAATTTGGTTGACAGTCTTTGTTTTGTTCATAACAAATTTTTATTTAGCAACAAATAGGACTATAACTTTTCCTGTAAGTATAAAAAGCAGCCAGTTTTTTCTAGTATGTTCCTAAATTCTCCATAAGGGAAATTGACACTTTGCTGTCTGCCTTCTTGTAGTATACCAGCTGCAGCAGGAAGCCCCCCACCCTCGAAGGATCACCTGCACTTGTGAGGTGGGTGTGACACAGTCGGCACCGCAGACGTCCTTTCTTCTCTTTCCCATAGCTGACCTTCCTTGGAGGCCTGTCTGTGGGTGTGACCATTCACTCCCATTCAGTTTTATCGATAGTCTCATTAGATATATGTATGCTGCTTACATTATATATAACGTCTTTGTATGGTTTTAAATACTATAACTTTCTTTACCTGATTACACATTCTTACATTTTAAAATGTTTTATTCCTCATTTCTGATAATGCATTTGAGAGTATCATTGTAGGGTAATTGAACAAAATGAACCAAGATTGAGCCAAGCATGTGGCCTTTAATCCCAGCACATGGGAGGCAGACCCCTGAGTTCTAGGCCTGCCTGTCTACATAGCAAGTTACACACACACACACACACACACACACACACACACACACACACACAGAACACAGAAGGGGCGAGGGGTGGTTATGGGTGGATGTGATGTAAATATATTGTATACATGTATGAAATTACAAAAGAGTAAAAAGAAAAAGGCACTTCAACAAAGTAAACAAACAACATGGATAATTTTCCAAGGAAAGATATTTTGTATTATATGAAAAGATGCAAACACTCCCCCCCCCACACACACACACACCCAAAATACCCAAACAAAAAGCTCACAAAAAATCATGGAGTCGATTTTGTGTTGGCCAATGACTCTTGGGCATAGGGCCTGCCCAGTGAAGAAAACTGATTTCCCTTTGCCAGTGGGTGCCAATTGCAAATAGCTTCTTGGTTGGGGTGGGACTTTTCCACTTCCCCTTCTCAGTCCTGGGATCTTATCTTGTTTGAACCTGTGCTGGTCCTGTGCATGCTGTAACAGTCTCTGTGAGTTCATATGTGTATCAACCTTGTTGTGTCTGGGAGACACTGCTTTCTTGGAGTCCTCCATACCCCTGGCTCTTAAAACGTCTTTCTGCTTCCTTTTCTGAATGGATCCCTGAACCTTGAGGGGATGTGTTTGATGATGGCACCCCATTTAGGACTGAGTGTTCTGAAGTCTCTCTCTGCACATGGTCCAGTTGTGGGTCTCTGTGTTAATTACTATCTACTACAAGAAGGAGCTTCTCTGTTGAGAGTTGAGCAAGACACTGATCTGTGGTTATAGAATGTACCATTAGCTGTTATTTCATTGCTACTTTCCTTTTGCAATATAATATGTGAATGTTAGCTTTTAATCTGTAGATTGGTGTGTTTATCTAAATAACCACAGTTTAAACCACTGTTTAAATAGCTAGTTAGGGACCTGGGGGGGCTGGATGGGGGAGGGATCTTCCAAAGAAGGGGAAATAGAATATAGTGTTACAAAGAGATACAGGGAAAACTAGAATAGATTAAATCAGGATGGTTATGGGAGAGTAGGGTAAAGGAGAGACTATGGGAAGGGACAGCTAACACTAAAGACTTTGAAAAGCCATATGGAAACTTACTACTATAGAAGCTTCCTAAAAGATATGCATATATGAAAGACATTTAAATTTAAATGGCGTCACCATATAAGGGGAAAAGCAGTGCTCCAACCAGGCAGACCTCTCATGCCACCAAGTAGAACCTCCAGTGCCGAGAGTGGGCCATAACCAGTCGGGTCATCGGCCAAAGGGACCCTGTAAACTCTCGCACACATCAAAGGTGGTTGTCACAGCTCTTGGTTACAACTGAGTGATAAGGCTCGATTGCTGAAGATTCCACTTATTTGGATCAGCTGGTACCCAACTGGAAGCTTCACCTCAACTGACCAGTGTTCATGGTGCTAGAGGGTACTTTGTGTGCTATTGGAGGAGAAAAGTAGTCATCATTATTACCTTTGACCTACAGCAGTGACCGCATGCAAGATATGCTGGTGTGGTAAGTGACTCATATGTTGTGGGAGTGACTGACTACTTTTTTAAAACATTGAATTTAATTTCCCTCCATGATATAGAACCCATACCTGATACTGCTAAAGTCCAAGAACCTGAGACCAGACATTTATAATTTTATTTATCAATTTATCATTTTATTTATCAATCGATTTATCAATCGATTAACCAATATTCTCTGAGGTGCTGCTTTCTGCTAGATCCTCAGAATTCAGTCAAAGCAGTGTCTCTCTCTCAGAAGAACTTAGAGTCTCCGTAGGGAGTGGAGTAGATTAGCCAACGGAACAGACTGGTAGCAGTTCCATCTGCCTGGTGTTTGTTGGTTTGTTTGTTTGTGTTCTTTTTGCCACTTGCAGGGAAGTGTGGTGGAGTGTTCAAAGATGATACCAGATATCTACATAGACAAAAAATAATAAAAATATTTTATGTCCTAAGTATAGAGTTCAGACCTTGTTCTTGTAGCCATAGAGGTAAAGATACTTTCAGCACAAAAACATGATATTAGGTTTAGAGCACTTGGCTGCAATGCAGAAGGAGGATTAGGAAGTAACATGGACATTTGGAGGCAAAAAGACTGTTTCATCAGGAGATTGTTGTAGTATTCCTAAGGATGAATGGAAGGACCTGTACGCACTGGTTCTGGAATAGCCAAAAAGGGGCAGAAAGGAATCTATGAAGTACGGGAATATGTTTGATTTGGTGGACTGAATAAGAGGGAAAAAATGACTTTGGGGAACTAGTCATCTCTTGATTTTACCTCCTGTCATCGGAATCTAAGGAAGCAGAGATTTTTCTTTTCCTGCAAAAACATTTAGATGTTTTATAAAACTTAAAAACAAGCATATAAATGCTTAAATAAGCATAAATTAATCTATTACATGACATTTAAATTTCCAACTTGAGACATTTATAAGTCAACTAATTTGAAATTGTTAATCATTTTTATATTTCTGACTAATCTTTTAATTTAATTAACTGAGTAATGTCTGTAAGTTTGGAGACAATACTTAATATCTTAGATAACCTTAAAACATCTAGATCTTGTTTTAGGAAAAGAAAACCTTCCCTGCTTCCTTTGACTCAAAAGATGTGCAGTGAGTTTTATAAGCTGAGAAATTGTGGAACAAAGACAAACTCAGATGTGATTTAAAATAAGAAATAACCTGGCTGCAATTGCAACAGAAATAACGGTTCCTGAGGCTTATTAGTTAAGAATAATTCTTAGGAGGGGCTGGAGAGATGGCTCAGAGGTTAAGAGCACTGACTGCTCTTCCAGAGGTCCTGAGTTCAATTCCCAGCACCCACATGGTGGCTCACAACCATCTATAATGAGATCTGGTGCCCTCTTCTGTGTACATAATAAATAAATAAATCTTTAAAAAAAAAGAATAATTCTTAGGAAAAAGTAGAATCATGACTCCTATGAAAACATGTTAAAAACAACTTAACTAGTAAGGTAGGAAACAACCAGCAGAAAAGTTTGTTACCATGGGAGAAAAAAATATGTATCAGAAAGATAAAACTGTCACTTTCCTGTAGTGTGGAATTTGGGAAAGAAACGTAGTATGTTATTACCATAAGTCTACAATTGAGAGAATTTGAAGATGCCTCAGAGATGGTGTACTGGGTTAGATTCTGAGAAATCGTCGTGGTGTGCCCTTGAGGATGCATGGCACGTCACCGAAACAGAGTTCTTGCTATGATGGCAATAAATGTCTCAAGTTTGTTAGAAACAGTTCTAGATCTGGATGGCCAGGAAATAGGAAATCCAGTCTTGGCAGCTAGGTTTGGTGCAGAACTACAGGAAATCCCTCAGTAGGCTTTTGAAGTTGCTTTGGGAACTGTCATTTAACCACAGTCAACTGAGGCGGCATCTAACAGGCAAAAGGAGGGTCTTCTTGGCTATGCATGAGAACCACAGGGTTAACTTGGTCTCTACCGTTTGAACAGATAGTTTCTTCAATAACACGTGGAGCTTCCCTGGTACTCAGTTTCTTCTTGTACTATACAGTCCAGCACCCCCACTACTTGGTACCTCTCCAAAGGAAATGAATTCATTATGTTGAGGACATCTCTGCACTCCGATGTTTTGCTGTATTAGTCATAATGGCTAGTCAGTGAATGAGTGGGTAAAGAAAATGCACATATACATGATGAAATACTGTATTTCACACCAAACACAGCCTTTAAAAGAAGCAAGTCCTTTTATATGCAGCATTGTGGGTGAACCTGGAGGACATTATACTAAGTGAAAGAAGCCTGGCACAAAGTCAAGCACTCATAATCTCACTCTAGAATCTAGACCGTTCAGCTCAGAACTACAGTGTAAGTATCCTCTGACCTCCACTCCCCATGATGTGGCATTCAACCCCCCCCCCACACACACACACAAAGACACACAAATAATTTTCTTAGAAAAAGAGAAATGCCTGTCCCATTTTCTCTTCAGTATTTCTTGAATGAGTTGGGCAAATCCCCTCTATCTACCTGTCTACCCAATAGGAACTGCTCAGAATCGATGCTTCTGGGTGTGTGACATGCTAGGAATGCTATGGGAAGAGACTGGTGAAAGCAGAGCTGATGGGAGCCAGAAGGCTGATGCTGTGTTAAGATATTTGTAACAAAATGGAGAATGTGGAGTGATAGGGAGGGAGAGGAAGGGGGGGGGGACACCACAGTTTGTAGTGACTCACTGTTAGGACATTAAGTTTTGTGGATATTTTACTCTTTGAATAAAGTGATTATTTTTTCTAATTCATCACCATCTAGAAACTTCCACTGTTTACTCACACAGCATGGGTGCATCAGAAATAGGTCTAGAGAGATGAAATAACTAATCCAGTTAATTAATAAACTTATAGTCCATCTTCTGACTGTTAATATTACTCAGATTCTTTGTCTTGGTATATGCTTTAGTTTATCATATGAAAATGTGTTGACTTACATTTTGTGCATTTGGATTTTCATAAGTATTCATTGTTTTTCTTCTTTTCTATAGGTAGAAAACAGACCAAAGTATTACGGAAGAGAGTAAGTATGGATTGTAGGCTTATATATGTAAAAGATATAGGTAAAGGTATACTTTTTGTAAAAATACAGGATGAAAGAAATATTCTAGTTTGGTGGAATTAAATCCTCTTTATCTGATTACAGGTATAATTCTCACTGGTCTAAAATAGGAAAATAAAGACAGCTATAAAAAGAAAATACTATGATAAAATAAATGTGCAAAAATGTTAAAGAAGCAAAACAAAGCCATATAAATACATACTCCTAGATTGATGTCAAGAAAGTGTATATATTTATGTACTAGACACAATAAAACATGCAGCTAGATTCAATGGGATTTAGACAACTTATTTTATATTGTCCCCCTTTCTTCTACTTTTCAATATTATGTAGTGTCATACCAGAAAAAAGTGATTCATGTTACCCAGAGACATATTAAAATTTTTATATACTGCCTTCTGAGGATGTTTTCATAATGTTAGTTAATCATTGTACTTCCTTTATGTTTTCATGTTATTTACTTAAGACAGCATCACTGTGAAGCCCAACTTCCTTTTGTGGTGGAGCTACAGGCATGTGCCAATGCATCTGTCCCTTCTCAGGTTTACAAAGTACATATCTTGTACATACAGAATTGTAGCTTGAGTTTTCTGCTTAATATTGGTAATGAGCATTATAATATTTTTAAAATTGACTTTTAGTTTTAGTTCTATGGTTGGGCAACTGGCTATCGGGACAATTATTTAAAGTGCTGTTTTAATGTCCAAGGCCTTAGTTTTTCTGGTTATTGAGAAATAGAAATATAGCACTTTCAAGAAAAGAGTAAAAATCACCTATAATCCTTACCATTCCCAGTTATTTCATTGCTACTTCATAACTGTAATTTTGCTGCTGTTATGAATCGTAATGTAAGTATCTGTGTTTTCAGATGGTCTTAGGCAAGCCCTGTGAAAGGATCATTTGACCCCCAAGGGGTCGCTACCCACAGTTGAGAACCACTGCCCCAGATAAAAACCTTTGTTTTTCATTGAGATAGTATCAAATAACTGTGTACAGCAATCATTTCTACATTTCTTAGAATTCCAGGTGTGTTTTTTGAGTCTTGGAATGGTCCATAGGCAGCCTGCCTGGGAGCTGAGGGGAGAGTGGCTCCATAGCTGAGAGTCAGTCTTGGCAGTCTTCAGAGTTGCTCAGTGGCCCTTCTGATTGAGGTTCTCATCAGGAGTACTAGATACAGAAATGTATCAGATTTTAGATCGGGGATTTACTGGGAAGGGAGGCTTAATCTCTAATATTAATAATAACGCTCAGAAACCTCTCACAGTTTTAAAGGGATACAAATAGTAGCTCGGTTGGTATGAATTCTTTTAAGGTTCTTTAAATTTCATTGTTAAGGTGTGTTCCAGAATTTGAATTTGATTACCTTTTAAGACAATTGATCTTTGTTTTAAACAGCTAGTACATTTTGCCAACTTTATTCCCTGATGGCATGGCACATACAAAGTATAGACTTCAGGAGGGTGTCTATCAGGAATGGGTTACCTTCTTAACTGCAGCAGATAAAATATATTGCCCATGAACCTAGTTGTAAAAGATTGAGAAATTCAGGAAGATGAAAAATCTAGGAGACCAGTTAGAGCATTTCTGGGTGATGTGATTTAAACATAATTGCCATGAACAATTTTAAGACTTGAGCCAAACCTACAAGGAAAAACTTCAGAGAGTTGCCAATTACCCCATGGCAAAATTCCTGGGCTATTAAGGTGTCAGTGAAGAACCTTTAAAATTTAATAGAAAGTCAAGTGACTATTGTCCTTTTGTGCTGTAGAAGCTGTGATGTTTCTTTTTGGGGGGGGAGGGGTTTGAGACAGGGTTTCTCTGTGTAGCTTTGGAGCCTGTCCTGGATCTCTCTCTGTAAACCAGGCTGGCCTCGAGATAGAGATCCGCCTGCCTCTGCCTCCCGAGTGCTGGGATTAATGGCGTGTGCTGCGGCCGCCACCACCACCTGGCCTGTGATGCTTTTTTTTTTTTTTTTTTTTTTTTTAAGCAGTGAGTTAGCTGTGAGGAGAGACTTAGTGCCATCCTCTTCTGTGATGCCTGAGCCTTTGAGATAAACTCAGCAGGTAGATCACAGCAGACAGTGTAAACATGCTGTTAGTAAAATGTAAACAAGGCTATCACAGGAAAAGTAGTGAATACCCAGTGGAATGTCAGAGTTGGTATATTAATATTTATTATTTAGTTAGCTTTTAATAATTTAAAATGTCCTTAGTGACATTGTGGGTCATTTAGGGAAGAATAGATGATTTTTAGGAAATGTGATTTTTCCTTCCATAGGAGAAAGAATGGGAGAGAAGTAAATTTGTGTGTGGCATGGTGTTACCTTTGTATCTCCTCTTCTGCATGAGATTCAGTCTCCAGGGGTGGTGGAGCCTGCTGGGATTCAGGCCCTTTGGATGATTTGTCCTTAGGTAGATACAGGGAGCTCAGAAAGACTTTTCCTGCCACTGGCTGTGTGTCCTGTGCTGTCAGATGAAGATTGCATACTAAAGCACCACATCCGGGTGGCGTGGTCTGGAGTCCTTTATCGGCTGGGTTCCTTAAAGGACACGCTGTATGAATTTACAGATCCTCATGCAGGTGTAAAATGACTCCGTGTTTTAGATATTCGCCACCACTGCCACTTTTACTTCCTCAGTGTTCCGTATCAGGTTGTTGTGAATGAATCTTTGCATAAAGGATGCATTCATTATTTGTGTTTATTCTTGCTTTTTTTCCTTTGTTAATGAACGATGGGGTTTGGACAGGAAGCCAAGGCATGTGCTACACTCTTTGCTTGTGGTCTGAGTATGCAGCAATGCACATTATGCACATTATTGGGTGATCATGCCAATTAAAGACAACCCAGGGTCCTGGAAAGTTGCCAGCATGGACTTCCAGCCAGAAGCTTGGATCACAGTACCGACTGGGCAGAAGAAATGAGATAAATTCTGTGTATTATTCTTTAGCAAGCCCATTTGGTCAAATGGTTACATGAGAAAGGTCTGTCCTCTTAGGTGAGGTGGTGGATCCTGCCTTCAGTGGATGTGGATTTTGTTCCAAGTTGGGAAGTAGACTCAGTAGCTGCTTTGGTGCTGTTCTTATCCCATAGAAACTGGCCGGGGCCAGGCCGAGGGAGGCACAGCACAGTTAAAGCCAAGTGCTTTCTTTCCTCCCTCGGTGTGGCCGAGACCAGCAGGTGAGGGCAGGGGCTGTGTTTTGTCCTGTTGTACTGAAGAACTGTGGAGAGCCGGCTCTCTGATTGGCTTTGTTCCATAGGTTTCATGGCATGATCTCTAGAGAAGAGACTGACCAGCTCTTGAGTGTGGCTGAGGGAAGCTACCTCATCCGGGAGAGCCAGCGGCAGCCGGGAACATACACTTTGGCTTTAAGGTTGGTCATGGACCTGAAATTAACTGTGCTTTATTTTAGACCCTCTTAATAGAGGGCTTTAAATTTAAAGGTAGCAAGTAATTGAATTGGTTCTTGTTTTCTTGGGGCCTAATTACCATTTTAATAGCTTTGAGACCCTTTAAAAATTCTTCATGAATGGTAGCCCTTGGTAACTAAGGATTCCGACACCTTAAAGCATGTTTGATGTAGCTGCTTCCTTCCATCATTCCCTTGCTCTCTGTCTTGCTGTGTCAGCTTCCATCTGTTTCTCGAATAAGGAAAGACACTGAAAGAAAGTTCTTTGTAACTGATGAACCTAAAGCCAGTGTCATTTCTTAGGTTGAATTTTGGTTGAAGTAGTTTTTCTTGGAAACTCTTGGCTCTTCTCTGCGATTGGATTTCATCTAATGTTTTGGCTGTTCTTAGCTGATGGTGTGGTGCCTAGAAACAAGTATTTCCATTAGCATTACACTCAAACCAATCATAGGAACAGCAGTGCAGTAGCATGGCTGTCCACTGGGCTTACCCTGTGCCAGGCTTCTAAGTGTACTTAATCTTCAAGACAACTCTCTCTATTATTACTGTTTTCACTTTACAGTTGAAACAGAGGCCTGGAGGTCGACTGACATGGCCAGCCACAGTCACACGTACAATAAGTTGTGCTAGTATTTTAAGCCAGTCAGACTTAGAGTGTGCTTTTAAATGCTGTGTTCCTGCCTGCCCAAAGGCTTAGAATAATTACTTGTCTTTGTCCAATTCCTCATGGGTTAGTTCTCTTTGAAAAGACTGGCGAGCAGCTGTAACTTCTTAAGGAAGTAGTGCAGAAATCATAGAGCACAGAGAGGATAGAGAGGTGCCAGAGCTTTAGCCTGACTCCTCCTTCAGCTACCCTGCCTCTAGTAGTGAGCATGGAATCCATTCTTGTCCTAAACGGGATCAATTAATCTTCCTGATAACTTGACTGATACAAATCAGTATTATTTCAAGTAGAGTTCTGAGTCCTCTGTGTTCTTGGAAAGAAGAGTTTCTCACAGTGTTTGTGGAACTTTGCCTTTTGTTACAAATTATGACATATAAATCTCCCTTCAGTTACTTAACTGTGTTGCTTATTAATTTTGATTGTGGTATACAGGAGAAAATATCTACTTTGGCAACCCAAATATCTTTATTTTCTTACCAATTTTACTAGAAGACTGATTTGGAGAACAATCACAGAATTACTTGACATTTACTTTTCCTATTTCTTGGTTTTGTTTCTACTTTCTCTGCTTTTGGGGGGCCTCAAACACAGGGCCTGTGCATGTCGGGGACATCGCTCGGCTGCATCTGCAGTCTTTGAGGTCAGTTTCTTTGTCCTTCTATCCTTTAACTTTATACCAGAATTCGGCATCACTGCATCTCCCCTTTGGGGCAGTCATGTGATTGTCTAGGATAAATGAGCCTTGATGTAACAGCCGATGGGCCAGGGTATCTTGAAGGAGCTCCCTAGGCTACAGTTTCCTTACTTTTCTCCATGACCATGTGGAAGTTGTAGGACTTGAGTAGCTTGAACTCAGTTCTGCCTCTCATCTTAAGGTGCAGTCACTGTGTAGTGTTCCCTGGTTCACACCATCGAACAGTCAAGGAACACAGATTTAGTTTGGAGTAAAGTAACGCCCAGACTGGCAAAGGTCTTCCTGCTCCTCACCGTCTTACCCTGGCAGTCTACTTATTTCCCATCCATGGAGATTGGAGAATAGTTGAACATTAGTTTGAAGGGAGTGGTGGATTGTTTTTTGTTTTTTGTTTTTTCTTTTCTTTGCTTTTCTGTTCTGTTCTGTTTTGTTTTGTTTTTCTTGACAGGGTTTCTCTGTGTAGCCCTGACTGTCTTGGAACTTACTCTGTAGACCAGATTGACCTCAAGCTCAGAGATCCACCTGCCTCTGCCTCCCAAGTGCTGAGATTAAAAGTGTGTGCCACCACACTGGGAGTGTTTTTAATTCAAAGTCTGTGAGTATATTCTATCTTTGTTATCGAAAAATCGCTACATGATTCTTGGAAACACTGAGTAAAGAAAGCTGTGGGGAAGGGTAGGAAAAGGAATTTATGAGGATGTATTTTGAGTAATTTATGCATTGAAATGTAACTAACAGTCTTCACATTTAAACTAGATGTATGGCAGGGGGATGTTAAGAATATGAAATAGAAGTTGTATTGAAATGTGTCATTGTTATTATTACCTCATACTCCCACTGCAGCTGATAATTCTCCCAGTTCCCCCGATTCACATCAGTTTGTTTTTACGTGTACAGTCTGTTTGTGGTAAGCAGCTCGTCTAGTTCATCGCCCTCTGTGTTCACTGTGCATTTGTTGTGTTGGCCAAGGGCTCTCTAAAAAGGAGTAAATCTTAAACCTCAGGGTCCTCAGTGGATACATCAAGACCAGTATGTCCCAGACCGAGCTCACTACCTGCCTTCCAAATAGCCTGTGTCTCCATTCCCCTTATTAGCTGGCAACACTGTTATCCAATCTGTTCTTACAGAAACCAAGAAGTTGTTTTTGGTTTTCTCTCAGGCTTTAGATCCTTGCAGCATTCATTTGCTCCTACCTTCCCTTAGAGCACACACTAAATCTTAGAGCAAGTGTATAGTTTGCTGTTAAAATCAGTTTATTATTTTAATATAAACTTCAAAAATTAACTTTGGTTTTGTCATTTTCCTTTAGTGCTCTGGATTCATATCTTTTCTAGTTCATATCTTTTCATAGATCTCCAAAGTCTTAGATACTGTACCATATTACCTAGTAATTAAGAGGAGTTTTCATTTGCCTATTTCATATAGCCAAGCCAGTCTTATCTCTTGGGTGTTTTTAAAAGTTTCCTTTTCAATTTTATGCAATTTCTTGGATTGGTAAATGTGTGAGGATCTCCTGAGGCCAGCTTTGTCTCCATAAATGATCATCCTGAAATCTCTTATAGTTGTCAGGAGTAAAAGCTGGCTGGGAAGACTGAGGCAGAAGGATTACTCTGGTTCAGTAGTTCAAAGTCAGCCTGGTCAATAAAGTAGGGCCTAGTCTC
Organism: Peromyscus aztecus; assembly: GCA_902168405.1. NCBI lineage: Eukaryota > Metazoa > Chordata > Mammalia > Rodentia > Cricetidae > Peromyscus > Peromyscus aztecus. The sequence goes on from CABHPQ010151425.1 coordinate 61,054, forward strand.
AAAAAAGAAAAGAAAGAAGATGAGTGATTAGTAAGATTGTGGAGGTGACAGGACCCAGGATTGAGAAAACATGGCTCCCTTTCATTGGCGTCTCCTGTACTCCCTTGTCTCCCCGGTGGTCTCTGTGTGCTCTGTAGAGTATCAGGGTCGTGTCCAAATGCGTCCATGCTAGCAGTGCAGTCAAAAAGAGGGGACATGCTTCAGTAAGTTCTAGTGTGCAGATGAGGAGAATGTGCTCTTTGGATGTCACTTACTGTGACCTGCCTCTTGTTCCCAGTGATTTGGAGGTTTCCTGGGAATTGATTTGACGTTTGTATTAATTATAGCTTAAGGAAATAGACATGAAGTAATTTAATGTAGTTTAAGAAATTCAGCTGAAAACATGGTTTTCTTATGGTTTTCATAGTTTTAAGACATATTTTTTTTTTCTCAGTGCTGTGAATCAAACCTAGGGCTTCATGCCGACCACTGAAATACCCTATCAGTTCAAGAATTGATTAATATATATATATATATATATATATATTATATATATATATTAATTTTATGTGCATTGATGTTTTGCTTGCATGTATTCCAGATCTTGGAATTTCAGACAGCTGTGAGCTTCCACATGGGTGCTGGGAACCAAACCGAGGTCCTCTAGAGTGAGTTCCAGGACAGTCAATGCTCTTAAACCACTGAACTTCTTGCCAGCCCCTTAGGAACTAATTTTTTTTTGAATTTATTTTATTTTATTTTACAATATAATTCAACTTTACATATCAGCCATAGATTCCCCCGTTCTCCCCCTTCCCACCCCACCCCCCTCCCCCTGGCCCACCCCCCATTTCCATTTTTCCTCCAGGGCAAAGACTCCCCCGAGGATTGAGATCAACTTGGTGGGCTCAGTCCAGGCAGGTCTAGTCCCCTCTTCCCAGGCTGAGCCAAGCATCTCTGCTAAGCCCCAGGTTTCAAATACAGCCAATTCATGCACTGAGTGAGGTAACCCAGACTCAGAAAGACAAACATGGTATGTACCCACTAATAGGAACTAATTTTTAAAACACATACTTCACTGGTCAGGGGAGATTCCTTAGTTGTCAAACACCTAGGTTAGTGTGGTTTACAATGAATTCCAGGCCACCCGGTGCTATATATTGAGACCTTGTCTCACACACACACACACACACACACACACACACACACACACACACACGCACGCACGCACGCACACACCCGCGCAGCTTGGTAACACTCTTACAACCCCAGCACTGGGAAGACAGAGACAGGTAGATCCCTGGGGCTCTCTGGGGCAATCAGCCGAGCCTGTTTGGTGAGATCCAGGCAGCAAGAGATCCTGTCTCAAAGAAAGTTGGTGGCACCAAGGGAATAACTTCTAAGGTTGCCCTCTGGCTACAGAAAGACACAAAAATATACCATATGCCTTTTCTCTCTCTAGAAGAAAACTTGTCAGGTTCAGTTTGAACATTTCCTGTTGGGCAGACTTTCAGTTCCCTGGTCTTGCACATGCTTTCCAGGCATTCTACCAGTGAGCAGCTCCCTGCCCTCCTCTGCTGTTTCTGATCTGTTGTTGAACCTGTCCTACTGAGTTTGTCATTTCAAGTACTGTACTTTCTGGTTCTGAGATTCCCATCCACATCTTGACAATGGTGAAATAAAGAGGTATAGAAAAGTACGGAAAGCTGATAAGAGTAATCATAGGACGTTTTCTCTTTGCTGTCGCTGTACCTGATAAAATCTCAACAGTTTGTGGGTATATGTACAGCTGCAACCTGTTTGCCACTCTAGAGGCAGTGAAATCCGGGAGAATGGAGCCTAAAAAATGAAGTGGACTGAAGTCTCATGTAGTAGCCAACTTTACAGAGCATCAGACAGTTTATATCCTAAGGGTTAAGAAAGGTCACCTGAGTATATAATCACAAGAACAAGCTGCATGTGGCCAAAGCATGTTTTTCCTTAGAGGCATACAAACAAATAACGATGATATCTAGTTGTAATGAGGAGTCTGAAGTGTACTCACTGCTATCTGCTACACTTGGGAGGGTCCCAAAAGCACGTTCCAAGAGCAATTCCAGTCAAGCAGTGAGGGCGCATGCCTGTAATCCCAGCACTCAGGAGGCAGAGGCAGGTGGGTCTCTGTGAGTTCAAGGCCAGCCTGGTCTACAGAGTGAGTTCCAGGACAGTCAGAGCTGCTACACAGAGAAACCCTGTCTCCAAAAACCACGCAACAACAACAACAACAAAAGAACAATTCCATGTTGTTGAAGAAACTGGGGTCATAAGACTCTTGTTTTCTTGGAGTTTTCTCACAAGCACTCAGAATTCTCCTCACACAACTCCAGTCTTGGACCATGTTCCAACAGCAACCCACTTAAACTTTTTTTTTAAAAAAAACTTGTCTTTTATCTGAAAAATTTTATTTTTATTGAAATTGGGTAAATGTGAGAAGCTGTTTGTAACTCAACAAATATATTACTAACATTTTTATGTTAATAACTATTTACTTTCTTAACCCAAGTAACTGAAATGTGCACACAGGTGAGATCACTGCTGAACATTATATTCTTGCTGTTGTTCCCCCTTTAATTCAGGGCACACTTGCCTGGACTCTGTCCAAGAGTTTTCTTGGAAGTAGTAAAAACAAACAACAACAACAACAACAACAAAACCCTAAGAAACATAACAGTGTCACCTATTTAACCTGACACAGGACTAATGCTGTGTATGCCAGTCACTGGGTTCTGTTAATGTAGGTTCCCTTTTACACAATGAACGCCTTTTCAGCAGTAGCTTTAGCTTCTAAATTTAATTTTTCTTTAAAGAAAAATCTTAAGTATATGTTTACAATAGTCAGGGAATAAAGCCAAACGAATCATTTAAAGCAACAGCCACTTGAATAGGAACCTTAATGATTGGATTGAAAAACAAAAGGAAGATCAGAGAAATTAAGAAGTTAAGATTTTTAAAAGTCTATCACAAAATATTGACTCTCCCTGCTAGAACTTTGCAGGTGAAATGATATTGTACATTTAGAGTCCGACAGACTGGACTCTTGTTGTCTACCTAATATATATATAAAACCTTTGAATCTTGAGTTTCTGTTTTAAACAAGTATAACAGGCCTGGTATTTTTCAGAAGAGGTCATTTTAAAGTCTATTATCCCTCTTTGCAGAATTTTGTTCTCTGTCAGTTTTTACCTACAAGTATCTGATACTCAAAATCAGCAAGCTCTACTGGCTGAAATGTGAAATGATTTAAGGAAATACCGTTCATGCTCCAGATGTGTAATGATAGCTTAGATGTCAGTACACTGTGATGAAACAGAGGACTTGGGATCTTCTGTTGCTATTCATGGATAATCAGCTTCACTGAAAGGTCAGGTTTCACCTGGGATCAAAATGTAGCTGCCACGGCAGAGTTAATGGGCTTCCCTTCTTGTCACCAGTGGGAGGCTATCAAGGAGCCTTGCCTGCTTGGCGCAGTGAGCAGGCTTCCCTTCAGGATGGTGAGATGAGTGCAGATGAAGCCCTCCCACCCCTGGAGCATCTGCAGGGAAGTACAGGTAGGCACCGAGGGCTTGTCTAACTAGTACCTGGTACTGTGTCCTGCAGCCAGCCTCTTCTGGAAGAGGACGATTGTAGGGAGCTGAGGGAGCAGATACATGTTTTTCTTTTCTTGTTTTAAATAGGAAGAGGCTGCAGGAGGGGAGGAGAAATGGATGCCAGTAGGTACAGCTTGGTAGGCTGTAGCATTAAGGGGCTTTCCTTGTTAGGCCCTAAGGATTGACCCAGAGTATAATTCTCAAAACTTATAGTCCTCAGGGCTGGGGGCATGGCCCCATCTGTAGTGGTGGACAAACATGGGGGCCTGAGTTTGGGTACTCTGAACCCATGGAAGAAGCTGGGCACAGCAGATATATCTTAAACCGGCACTGTCTGGAGCCAGGCAGATCTGGGGGACGGGGCCCACTGGCCAGTATAGCTGAATTGACACTCCATTCAGCGAGTGAAGAAAGAAGACATTTCAGGCAGTTCATAGTAGCTGGGACTCCAGCTCCAGAGAGACATAATGACTCTGGCCTCCATGGACATCCACACACATGTGTGCATACCCACACACAGACATAGACATACAAATAATTTAAATTTTCTTAAAAGAAAAAGGTGGGAAAATATGAAAATGAGCACTTGGGGAAGAAGGAAGTGGCCATGACACTAATGTATAAAACAGCATGGAGTATTTGGTATGTGGAGGCTGATATGGGGTTAAGGGATACAGGAAATTTAGCAGTAAAAACCAGGATGCCTGATAACTCACACTGAGAATTTATTTTTCCTGTAAGAAATGGCAGCCACTGAAGGTTTCCTATAGAAGCCTTACACTTGTAGTTTAATCAGAGCAATAAGAATGTTGAGTGATTGGGAGGCAGAGGCAGACAGATCTCTGTGCATTCAAAGCCAGCCTGGTCTACAGAGTGGGTTCCAAGACAGTTAGGGCTACACAGTGAAACCTGTCTTGTGAAAAACCAAAAAAAGAAAAGAAAGAATGTTGAGTGGAATAGGTGGCAGTAACTTACCAGAATTACTTTGGGTGTGGGAGTGTTGATGATGCAACCCAGGATGTATGCCAGGCAACGTTTATCATGCCCCAGAGGATGTATATATGTATGTATGTGTGGTTTTTGCCTTGCTGGAGATGAAGCCCAGGGTCTAGAAAATTAACTTAGTAAGCAGTTTTCCTTTGGTTATGGAGACCTTTAAAAGGATTTCTTAATAACTTATAGATTTGCTTTGAGAAGATGTGTTAGCTCCAAATTTGGCAACTCCAGAAATATTTCTGTTAATCTGAGTCATTTTAGCTTCTCTAAATTAGGAGAAGAACACGATGTCTTATGTGCAGGAGTCTTGATCATTCCCCAAACCTGGATTCAGACATTCCCGGGACAGTTCTGGACATGGGCCAGAAGATGCTCAGACCACAGTCCTTGTCACGTCCTTGTTTGTCATGTGCCAAGATAATGTTGTTTGGAAAATTTTTAAATAATGGAAAACAAACTTTATTTATTTCAAACCAAAAAAGCACGTTTGGACAGATTATATTTTCTTTTAAAATACATCACACTTTTTATTTGATAAATTCTGAAGCATATATAGCCTATGTTAATCTGAAAAATAAAATTATACAGAACAGTATGTGTAGCATCATACTACTTATGTAAAATTATGTATCTGTGGTGCATATGTAAGTAGAAAGTTGTCTAAAAGAATGATCACAAAAATGTTCAGGGTTTATCTGAGTATTGAACTTAAAAGATGGTTTTTATTTTGTACCTTTTAAGTTCATTGATTTTGTTTTCACCAACTATGTGTGTGTCATTTTATAATCAGAAAAAAAAATCAATGGGGCTGTTTTTCTTTTTAGAAAAAAAAATGACATTAATTATAACCTTAAGAAAAAATGAAAGTCAGTATGTCCTAAATATACGAGGATTATAAACAAGCTTATCAACTTGCGTTGGTGGCTGGTCAGAAGGAAGTTTGGTTGGCAGCAGGGAACAGGCCAAGGCAGTGTTTGAGAACCTGCGGGACCTGTGTAAGAGGAGCCTTGTCCAGTGTGGCAGTGGTAACCACAGCCTGGAGGTGGTGGGAGCTGCCGTGTGGCTTGCCTGCCTGCCTGCCTGCCTGCCACAGCTTCATCATTGGACTTCTTCCTGCAGGACTCCGCAGAGCCTGTGAGGGGTGATGGGACTCTGTCACACGTATACCTGGGAAGACACTTCACCTAGCAGTTTAGTTCAGCTTTTCTCTTGCCTCCATGCTGCCAAGCAATCCTCTGATGTTGCTTCCCATACAGTTGGTTCACAGGGAGAGAAAACTGTGAATAGACAGTCTGGCTGTTAAGATCCTCCAGTCTGGCTGTTAAGATCCTTGGCATTAGTTACCATTCTCAACTAGCAAATTAGTATTAAGGGCTTGGAACAGGGGAGACAAAGGAGGAGAGAGCTACAGAACCAGAGGTTTTCTGTTTGCTGAGGTCATCTGAAGGCCTCGCTGCCCCTTCACTTCTTCTCAGACCCTTGTTTTGATCAGCCACCAAAAAAGATGACTTGCTAACATGTCAAGTTGATAGGAAACTAAAATGAGCCAGGAGCTTTCCTTGCTCTCACCAACCTCCCTTCCCAACCAGAAAGGTCTCAGCTTATCCTGAGTGCTCTGAAGCATCTCCCCTTGGCAGCCAAGCATGGTTCTGGGGACTAATCATTGCAAGATCTTTCTAACTCTCCAGGCATATGCATGTCCAGGGACATACTCAGTATACCAGTTCACCCATTCACAGTGTACAGTGGAATAATTATTAGACTCACAAAGTTGTGCAGCCTGATTTCAACCATTTTAACTTCTCATGTCTTCCCAGCTTTCTCAGCCCTAGGCAACTAGTAATCTGCTTTTGTCTCCATAGATTTATGCATCCTGAACATGTCATATAAACAAAATCAAATAATATGTGACATTTAATAGTTGATTTTTTTCCCCTAGCATGATGTTTTCAAGGTTTATCTGTGTCATGGCATGTATCAGATTTTATTCCTTTTTATTATTGACTATTATCAAAAAATATTCCAGCATATGAGAAAACTTTCTTTTTGTTCATTTACCAGTTAAAAGACATTTGTATTGTTCCCACTTTTTTGGCTTCTGTGATTAATGTTGCTATAAATACAACAATCGTGAATAATGGTATATATAAATTTTATGAAGAAATCTGGTTTGATATTTTGGATATATTCTTAGGAGTTAAATGACTGGGTCATATTATAACTTAAAAACAATTTGAGGGTCTTGGGCATATTGCTTCAGTGATTAAAATGTGTGCTCAGCAGACAGGAGACTTTAGGTTCATTCCCTCACAACAGCAAAACAAAACAAAAACAAAAAAAAACAAGTTTTGAAGGCCTGCCAACTTCTTTTCCAAGGTGATTATGCTCTTACAGTTCTACAGCAAAGAAGGAAGAGGAGTCCAGCTTTTCCCTGTCAGTGCCCCTCTGTGTCTTTGAATGTAGGTAGTGTGTGTGGAGTGGGATCTTGTCTGGTTTTGATTTGTATTTTACTCTGAAATGGCACTTCATTTTTCAAATTTTTATTATTGTCATGGTTTTTATTCACTGGTAGTCTGTCTTCAAATTTCACTTCTCTTAAACATGTATAAGCAATAGATTTAAAATGGAAGCTAGACAGAATTTTGTGAGCCATCTGCAGTGGGTGCTGAGAACTGAACTCCAGTTCTCCAGAATGTGTTCCAGTCTGCTGAGCCATCTCCGCCAGCCCCCAGGTACACTTCAAAACCAACTGACAGAAATTTGGTTCAGTGATGATTCTCTTAAGTTGTTACTTTGCCAGGGAGAACTAGAGTCAGACCTGTGTATCTGCTTGGAAGTGAAGTAGGAAGTCTAAATTCTATTTAAGACCTGTTCTTCGGTAACCAGGCACAGCCCCAGAATATGTTAGTAACTTGATTCCTTTTTTTAAAAAACAAAACCCTACAAACTTGGCAAATCCAGACATTGTACCAACAAATGTAATCATTTTATAAATATAACTATTCTCCAAATACTGGTGCAGGCATTATAGTGAATATTTGATGTGATGTAACTCTTGGTGTTTCTCAGTCTATTTTGTATTGTGGCAGCCATAGAAAGAATGCTGTTGGATGGCACCTTGGAGATAAATGCACAAGGCTGACATGGCCATATGTGCCTGACCCAAGGACTCCAATAAATCCATCTTGGCTTCCTTGAAGGCTGCATGGGTTTAATACCTTGTAACTAGTCACCTCTGTTCATGACAACCAGTTGGAAAATTCAGTTTTATCTATAAAGTAAGTCCATACAGTACATCCTAGTGGTTTGGGGTTTTTTTTATTTTGTTTTGTTTTGTTTCTTTTGCATTTAATAGATGAGAAAACTAAGTCCTAACTGTTGTAGAACAAAAAACTAAGAAACAGAAATACAGCTTTTTAAAACAACAGCTTGACTAATACTGAACACATAATCTGTATGTACAAGGGGATGTGGCACATGAGTAAACTCAGTTTATAAAAAAAAATTGGGGCTTTTAAAAAATTAATATTTTAAAATTAGTGACACATTATCATCTTTATAAAGCAGAGAGACTATTGTTTAATGCTTTTAAAGATAGTAATTATACCAACTAAATCTCCAGGGCTAAATTTTCACTTATCCCAGAAGAGAAAGCCAAATTAAGTGTGTTCAGAATTTAATCATTTAAACTAAAATTCCACTGTCAGATCACTTTATGATCATTTATACAAGTATAATTTGGTGCTAGGTTTGTGTAAGTTGGTGGAATAGCTTGGGCTTAGCATGAGCAAGGACTTGGGTTTAAATACTAGCCTCAAAAAAATGCATTGTAAATTTGATTAACTAGTCAAAGGAAAACAACAATGGTTATATATTAAAATAAGAATATTTGCTTCCATGTCATCTATTATATCTTTATGGTATTGAAAGTGGCAGGTAGATGTGGGAAAGATTTTTCAACCAAGAGAAAAGCATCTATGACAGTAAATCACATACTTCTCTGATATGTTTCTAGTTCCCCTTGTAGAGACAGTAATATTCAGTTATTTGTCTGGTCTCCCAGAAATTGGTCATGCCTATTTTATGTCCCGTATGTAAACGGTGTTCTCATTGAGAATTGTTTGAGGCAGGTCCGTCTACCAACAAAGGTGATTTTCGTCTTTGCCTAAGTCTGCACTGTCGTCTACCTGGCTCTGTAGTTGTGTAACAAGCAGCTTGTGCCTGGCAGAGGCCATCATTGCCTCGTTTCTTTCATTTTCTCAGGTACTTGGTAGTTTACAAACATGTTCAGCCCCATTCTGTGAGCTTAGCTTTTGGTAAGCTGGTTGATGACTGGTGAGAGACTAGACAATAAGATGTAATTTATTGTGGCTTTAGCCTTAAGTGCTGATAAAATGTTATTAAGCAAGGAATTCCTATGATGTTAATTCATCTTCATATTTCTGAAGATTTAGTAGGAGGATTCCATTCTTATTGTGTTATGAAATAATAAAATAGACTGAAATAAAAATAATTGAATTTTGGAATATTAGTTTGAGTTTTCGAATTAATTAAATCAGAATTCCCAGAGAATCACAGTAGCTGTTTGTAAAGGGGATTTTAGATTTTACCGGTACTGAGCATTGGTTGGAGGCTTTTTTCACGTGTAGAAAAAGGATCCAAAGGACCTGGAGAAAGATTATGCTGCTAGTAGGCGTTGACATGGTGTGTACTGTGTGTTCTTTTGATCTGATCGTTCACAATAGGTTCAGTTGGTTGCTATGGTTTCATTTCAGTTCCTACAAAGCTTCCTGTGCTATTTGGAATAAATGGAAAATAATGCTGTGCAGAATTATTTCTCAAGAATATTTTCAGCTTCTTTTACTTAAGATTACAAATTGTTGCAAGGGAATTTTCTGGATATTAGAATAGGGGTGGCTCACATGACGATAGAATTTAGTAGTCCTGAAGTGTCACAGTTGATAGTGATAAAAGGCTAGCATAATTAACTTTAAAATATAAGCTGTGTTGTTAGTGCCATAGCTTTTAAAATGTTTGTACAGGTTGCCACAAAGGCTTGTGGCAAATGTGTTTTGGAATTCAGCATGTGAATTGTGTGTGTGTCCTTGTCCTTGTCCATATATCTAAACTTAAAGTGGAGTTGCTCAGATTTCACAAACCTGAAGTTTTGCTGTAGAGAGGAGGAATTATCCCAGTAGCCACATGTTTAGTGTGTGAGTTAAGAATAAAAACTTCTCTCGTCTCACATCAAGAGATGTAGTTAGATACACCCAGGAAAGGAAGGATTTTAATTTGTCTTAATGATTATCTTTTATTTTTCTTAATCTGTACCCAGGTTTTCTGAACTACTCTTATACAATCTATTTTTAATCTCTTAATAATTGAAATACAATTATGATTGTTAACAAATGTTCATTGCTGCATAGCAGAGCTCTGGAACTTTTCATCTATGCCAACTGGAACTAGGTACCCATTGAACGACTGTTTTCTCCTCTCTCCTTGCCTCTGCTACCCACCACCTGATCTTTCCTTCCATTGTTTTAATATTTGTTGAAATTCTTCCTCAGGTGATTCATGAGTATCTATTGTTTTGGGCTAAGACCCAGGTTTGTTCATTGATTGGGCTGTGCTTCTGTAGCTGTATTTTTATGTATTTCGGTTTCTTGGCTTTTGTTCTTGTTTGGGGCAGGTCTACTGTCTTCTCCCACCTCCATGTATATTTTCAGGAACAGCCATTTCTCTCATTCTCTGTATGCTGGTTGCATATGGAGAGCTTTTATCAATCAGCTTTTCTAGACATTCTGAGAGGCTGTGAAGTTTAGGGGCTTGGATTGGCTTTTTTTCAGGGTTTGTGAATATAGTCTTTGAATTGGAGAAATTTTCCCTCCACTGGTGTTTTATATGTGTTGTACCAGGTTCTGAGGTACACTGCAGCCAGATGGCACACCCCATCCTTCATTCTCACCAGTTTCTGGTCATCTAATACAGCTGACCTGTATAGCCATGGGCTCTGGACTAAAGTATCCTTCCTCTAGTATTGCATTGGTACTGTACACCTAGAGATGTTTTTCTTGTCATTATGCCCAGAAGAGTACAGTATATGGTGTTTACAAAGTTTTCATTTTATTAGATGTTTCAGTAGCTGGAGATATTTAAAGTATATGGAGGATATGATATGTTTTATGAGACTACTATGCCATTTTATTGAAGGGACCTGCAGCATTTGGTCTCCGTGGGGGTCCTAGAACATTATGCAGCTATATGCCAGTTCTGGAAAAGAGTCGGCACACAAGTCCTTTGTACATCTCTCTGAGTAGCAGAATGTTGCATATACACTTGCAGCACTTGCCCTTCTACTTGCTAAGGGAGAAGCCATGATTTTGAGCAACCTTGCCCACTCACATTGAGCTGCACTGGGCTTGTGGGTGGCACTGCAGAACCTCTTCTGCTGCATCCAGCTCGTCCTTGCTCTCTTGGCTTCACTGGCCCCCCACACTTCCAAACAATGCTGGCTCCATTAGCATTCTGAGTCAGGCAAGAGAAAAACAAAACTCTCAGGAAGCTCTGGAAAAGCCCAAATGAATGCATTTTCCTTCTTCTCCTCCCACCCACCCAGAAGCCACAGGCATTGCTGAGCTGTGCCAGCATGGAGCAGTGCTTGTTGCAGAGCAGTGCTTTCTTTCCCTTTGACTGTAGCTCATCTAGCCTTGGCTTGGAGTATTAAAGCCTTTAAATGACTTTCTGAAGATCCCAGAGAGGTGTTTGATGTATTGATAGAGTACCCTTAGCCCATTAAATATACGATTTCCTTCGGCTTAACTCCCCTCCTATGTGCTCTGTAATCCTTGACTCTAGTAGAATAGCTCCCTCCCTGTGAGTGTCTCCCGCTGTCTCCTGCTGTCGTCTGTGGTTCCTGCGCTCTGTCTGTCTGTCCTGCCTCATTTGCCCTGGTTTTAGGAACTCATCTTAGCCTTTGCCTCTGCTTCTGCTCTCTCTTGTGATTATTTGCAAACTCTACAAATTGGCCCTTCCTGCTAAGACTTCAGAATTTTTGCCAGAAATTCCAAAAGCTGTGTCCTGCAGGGATCTTAGTTTCCCTTACAAATCTCCTGACTCAAGTGCTGTGACTTTTTAGGAATGGTACCCAGTGTGCAAGGTTACATTTGAGACACTCACTGTTTCATGTTTATGTCTGGTGCTTTTATTGTTACTAAGTTGATTTTCTAAAAAGATCTTAAGGTGTTCTTTAAGCACAGCTAAGCAGGAGTTACACATCCAGAGAAAGGCTGTTTATGTGCCCCACTGTCTTTAAAAACAAAGTGAGGTCCTCCAGGGGAGGGAGGACGCCTTACTCATCTTGCCTTCTTGCCTTCTAGGAGATGAGTGCCTGGGATTTGTTCAGTATTGCACTGGATCAGGAACGGTCACATCCCCAGTACCTCCTTAGGATGCAGTTCTCTGCATAGTAGGAAACCAGAGAGCCGTTTTTCACTCATTACTCTTCTCTGAAAATCACTCCAGTAGACAGAGATTTGTGACTCCTTTGTTGTGTTACTCGAAAAGACATATAGCCTAATTATGTGGCTTTTGATGACTAATTTAGCCCTGTGGTTTTAAATCTAGATGGTCAGTGACTCAGAACATGACTCTTAATCACACAGTCCTGGGTTCAAACCTTGATTCTTAAGTTCTCTGTATGACTTAAGAACAGGTTACTTAATCTCCTTAACGCTTAGCTTCCTTTGTTGTAAATGAGGATGTAATAGTAATACCTCGTAGAGTTAGAAAGATTATATGGTGCAATGTAAATGTTTCCTAGCATATCACTGAAAATTATTGTTATGATTGAAACAAACAGATATGTAAATTATAGTTTAAGCCTCTGTCTTTCAGACATTAAGAATCAACAATTGGAAGTCATAGTTACAATAGAAATATCTTGGATTCTTAAATATTTGCCTATATACATTGAAATCTTGGGGGTCCCAATTCTAAACACAAAATTCTTTTATATTGTATATACACTGTACACATGACCTGAAGATAATTTTATACAGTATTTTTAGTGCTCTTTTACCTTGTCTGTGTCATGTGAGGTCACATGTAGTATTTTCCACTGTCACATCATGCTAGTACTCAGAAAATGAAGTTTCGACCATTCAGACTACAGATTGGAGCTGAATGTAGACTCCACTAGAGACAGAAACGCAAAGTTGCATATGCAAGTACAGCTTACTGCTATCACCCCTGGAAGTCCTAGTCTGGGCACACTTGAAATTTCATGAGCACACTATCCATCGGTTTAAAGAGACTCTTTATGTTAAACCCTTGGGCATCCAAAAAACGAATGTATATGTTCTATGGTTTCATTAATTCATTGTTGTTTTTATTTTATTTTCTGTATGTGTATGTGGATTTGCTTGTGACTGTCAGAGGACAGCTGTCAGAGGTGTGCTCTCCTTCGGCCTTGCTGAACGAAGCATGGTCTGTCGTATTGCTCCTGGCACTCTGTGTACTCCAAGCTAGCTGGCCCGAGAGCTTCTAGGGCGTCTCCTCTTGCTGCCTCCCATGTTTCAGCAGGAGGGCAGAGACAACAGATAGGAGCCCTGTATTTGGCTTGTTATGTGGGTTCTAGGGATTGGATTCAGGTTGCTAGGGTTATGTGCAAGTACTTTTCCCGTCTGAGCCATCCTCCTGGCCCCTGATTCTGTCTGTGTAAAATGAAAAGTGTAACGGCAGCAAACAGTGAAGTGGTTCCGCAGGGTAGAGAACAGTCAGAGAAGCTGGACAAGAGCCTGCAGAAATTTTGGGAGCTGTTTGGGATGTTTCTGCATCTTTCCTATGATGAAAACTCATTGAATTACTGTACCCTGTCGATAAACATGGGATGCTGTATGTAAGTAATGCATTAATAATAGGCATTTAGTGAGGAAAATGTAATAATCTGTTGGCCATTAGTAGATGGTTGGGACTGAACTTAAAGGTATATAACAAAGCAAATCAAGTTCCAGAACATGGCCTAAAAACCGGAAGTAAATGAGAAATGGCTATTGTTGGCTAAATAAAACAAAGAATCCATTTGTTCCTGCAAAGGAACACCCAGTAAGCCCTAGTAGAGTCTACTTAATATAGTCTTAAAACATTAAAACAGTTTTTGTTTTTTTTCTACATTATAGTATGTTTAAAAATAGCAGGTTATTGGTTCCATTGTCGTCAGAGAGGCACCATCCAGCAACTGATGGAGACAGATGCAGAGACCCTCAGCCAAACATTGGGTGGAGTCCAGGGATCCTGCAGAGGAGGAGGAGAAAGGAGTGTAGGAGCCAGAGGGGTCAAGGACACCCTGGGAAGATTCACACAATCAACTAACCTGGGCTAGTAGGCTGAACTGACGACCAGGAAGCCTGCATGGGGCTGACCTAGACACTCTGCATATATGTTATGGTTGTGTAGCTTGGTCCTCTTGTAGGACTCCTAACAGTGGGAGCAGGGGCTGTCTCCGACTCTTTTACTGGCTTTGGGATCGTATTCCTCATACTGGGTCGCCTTGCTCAGCCTTAATACAAGGGGAGGTGCTTAGTCTTTCTGCAACTTGATATGCCATGTTTTATTGATATCCATGGGGGACCTGCCCTTTCCTGGATGGAGATAGAAAAGGAGGGGATTGGGGAGTAGAAATGGGAGGGGAGGATGTGGGGAGGCTGTGGCAGGGATGTAAAATAAATAGATGAATAAAAAAATAGCAGGTTATGAGAAAAACACAACTGATAACCTACAAAGAGGATTTTGGAAGTGTAAGATCCAAGAACTAAGTGTTCAGTAGCTTGAGTACAGAGGAGATCGGAGAAAGGCAACTGTCTTAGTTAATTTTCTTGGGGCTGTGAAAAACTAGCCCAACAAGAGCAACCGAAGGGAGAAAAGGCCATCATGGCAGGGAAGTCAAGGCAGCAGGAGCCTGAAGCAGGCATTCACAGTGTATCCACAACCAGGTATGGAGATGGAGGCACACTGCTGCTCAGCCCCCTTCTTCACTACCCAGTCTGGGATCCCACAGGGAATGTCACCACCCGTAATGGATGGCTCTTCCCCTCCCCGCCAATGAACACAGTGAAGATCATCCCCCACAGGCATGCACAGAGGTCCATCCTTAGGTGATTCCTGGATCCTGTCAAGTTGATAGCACTCACCATCACAGCAAACCAATGCTTTACAGTGCCTCCGGGAGTTTCTCTTTTCACTCACCGGAATAATCCATTATGAACCTGGATCATCAAGAAAAATCTTAAATTGTAGTCCATAGGTAATACTTAGAGTATATAATTTATACAGGAATTATTTTACAATAGCATTGCACTGTATAAAGGAATTAAGAATCTGAGAGACTGTAAATGTGCAGGCTTATGTTTGTACACACATACTTACATAAGGGTATAAAAGAACTCTCCAAAGACATTCATGTGGATAACTCTGCTTTCTTACATCTGTGTTGTAGAGTGAATTTTTTATTCTGTAATGCAAATCCATTTTAAACCATTTAGTGGAACTGATCATCAGTTCTTAAATAAGTAAAATCTATTATTAATTCTACAGACTCAGTGAGCATTTCTGGGCATATTGTGGTTTCTAAAAGGTTTATATCTGGATATAATGTTTTTCTGTAAATAAAATAATTAAATACACATAGTTCTGAGCAAAGTATTAAGTATCGGTTCTCTGCATAAGTGATAAGTAAAAAATGATAACAAAATTCTCCTTGACTCCCTAGAGTAGAAAGAGCATCTTTGAACTTCCCGTTGTCAATATAGGAAGAAGCTTCCTGTCATATTCCTCACACTGAGATCATTAGGGATCTGTAATGACAGTGTGGCATGGTACTAATAAGCCTATAGGAATCTCATTGTATTTTGCCAGTTCTATGTAACACCAGTGAATTTTTAAAATAAATGTAATTGTTGTATGTTGTCATCTAATTCAGGAGAAAGAATTAATGGAACCATTTAGAAATTCTTTTTAATAGAGTATATTAGTTATACCCAATAGTAGATTTCATTATGACCCATTCATACATGTATATAGTGAAATAGGGTGGTTTTTCAGCCCCTCTTTCATTCTCTCATCCCCCTGTGTCACACTGAAACCCTTCTTCCCTACAAATTCCCCTATTAGTTTCCCACTCCCTCTGTTTTGAGATAGGGTCTTATTCTAAACCCAGGCTGGATTAGTGCTGTGATTACCATTTGCCACCATATCAGGCCCATTTAGTCATTTGCTTAGACATCATAAGAGCCAGGTATTGTGTTAGCGCCTGGTGCTTTAAAGTAAGTAGAACCGACAGTCCGCACTCTCTGCCTGGCAGCCTGCTTACGTGTTTGACCTTTTCTTTAGAAGCAGTAGTGTGCCATTAACTCTCAGGAAGGAGAGAGTATTTGGGAGAACTTTACAAACCCATGGAATTTACCATCCCAGCTTTGTTTTTCTATTTTACTGGGAATTTATGTGGTTTCACTTTTTGAAGATTGTTAATATATGTGTTTTTATGTGAAGTTAGGGGAAGTACTTAAATGTAAAAATAGCCTATGGTGAGCCGGGCAGTGGTGGCACACACGTTTGATCCCAGCACTCTGGAGACAGAGGCAGGCAGATCTATGTGAGTTTGAGGCCATCCTGGTCTACAGAGTGAATTCCAGGATAGCCAAGGCTATACACAGAGAAACCCTGTCTTGAAACTCTGCCCCCCCCCCCCCAAAAAAATAGCCTATAGTGGCTGGAAGTATTGGCCCATGCCTTTAATCCCAGCACTCAGGAGACAGAGACAGGTGGATCTCTATGAGTTCATGGCCAGCCTGGTCTACATAGCTAGTTCCTGGATAGCCAGAGCTATATAGTAGAAAGATCCCATCTCAAAAAACTATATATCTATACCTACATATAGATGTATTAGCCTGTGGCGACATTAGTCATATATATATGTTTATTTATAAGCTATAATATAAAAATTACATGTTTATTTATAGAATAGCCTGCATTATATGTGAATTATAATGCAATATTTCTAGGTGTTATATTCCTTTAGGATGGGTATATAACATATATCTAGCTCCTAGGACTGGGCTTTCAGTGTCTTGGGGTATATACGTGTGCTGGTGTTCAGCCTTACCAATAAATCCCTGTTAAACAGTGTTGCAGACACTGGCTCTGTAGCAGCTCTGCATCCTTGCTGTGCTTACATTACATTTGCCAGTTTGAGGACTTCATTTACAGTTACTGCTCTATTTTCTCAGTGCCTTGTTACCTTTACCCACACACTGTGGGCCTGTTTTTGCAAATTATGTACATTTCTGTCTTTCCTTTGTGATTATTTTCTTGGATTATCTCTTTGATTTCTACCTTGACTCTTTACTTTGTGTCTTCTTTGTGGCATCCTGATTTTTTTTTTTTTTTTTTTTGCTAACTTCTATTTAAGGATGGAAATAAGAGAGATCCTATAGTTTAGCATATAGATACTTTAAGAATAATATTTTTTGCCTGTGAATGATTTGTTTCCTCCAATTTGACCTGATTCTGTCTATCTTTGTCCTTTGTGAAGGTTTTTCTTAGATACCGGTGGTTGCTGGCTGATTACCATATTTAAGTGTATTTGGCTCTTAGGCTCAGATGCAGATGTAGTTCTGAACGCTGGTGGGGGGAGGGAAGCCTGACAGTTACAGGATGGTGCTCTTTATTGAGGAGTTAATGAGATTCCCCAGAGAAGTCTTCAGGTCTCTTACCAGGAGAGGCGCTTCCTGAGGACCATGTGGAGTGGTGCTCTCGGTTCCTTGTGTTCAGGATGGCACCTCTGCTTTCTGCTGCCTGTGCTCCACCAGTCTGTCTCTTCCTCTCTAGTGAGCAGAACTGAGGTCTACCAGGGGCAGGGTGAGGAGTGCAGGGGGTACTTAGCTGCGTCTTGTGTAGGGTGTCACCTAATCCACCTTCTAGAGCTGTCTGGTGCCATCTTTGGAAATTTAGTTAGGCATATGGGAGGAGAATATAGTCATAAATTTACACACTTTAGTAATGTCCCCCATTTTATCATCAAAATTATGTAGCAAGATCGGCAAAAGTCATAGCCTCATGTTTTAAAGGGGTGTTTAGATCGTCAAGTGTCTCATCACTTATTCCTGTCCCACCTGTCTACCGAAGGCTTGTTTATGACTGTGTGTGCTTCTGAGGTGTTGCTAGTGTTCCACCATTGAGTTGGATACTTTGGCTCTGGTAAATAATACAAATTGTGTTTATGATGTAAACATTTTCGTGTGTTTGTTGCTAGAAACTCCTCGATGCCTCAGTATTTGTGGACATAGTCTTAGGTATGCTTTATTTTCTATTTGTGAACAGGAGACATCTCTTAGCTTCTAGTCCTTTGAACAGACACTTCAAAATAACTTTGGCCTCAAATCAAAATTAATTTTTGGTTTTACAATAAGTAACATTTTATACACATTTTCATCATTTTATGTATCTAGACTGAATTTTTTTAGGAATATGATTCACCCACAAGGAAACAAAAGCTGGAAAAGAGTGTTATGTTCATATTTTTAAAGCTAAATGGTAGAGTTTCAAATTCTGAAATACATCTGAATGCAACTGGGCACAGTATTACATAGTTCTTTAAAGAGGAAAAGCTAGCTGGAGAGGATTGTCTTTGCAGGAAATGGTAATTCCATACCACAATCACAGCGCAGAGCAGATTGTCCTCAGTCTTTCCTGCTTGTTAACTCCAGCACCCCTTTGGAGAACATGAATTTCATTCTCTTCAGCTCTGTCTCGGTAGAGCTGGGACTGCTCCAGTCCAGGCATGTTCACTAAGCCTTAGGCAGGCAGAGGCAGATGATTATTTCAGAAAGCAGGAGAAGTGAACTGTCCTGAAGAAATGGAGGGGTAGCAGTCACAAATGACTGAGCTGGTAATGGTGCTTCTCCCAAGCCTGATGTTCTAAGTTCAGTCTCTAACCCAAATGGTGTAAGGAAAGAACCATTTCCTAGAAATTGTTCTTTGACCTCTGTGTGCTTGGGCATGCACATGTATGCGTTCCCACACATAAATAGATGTAAAAAAAGATTTTTAAACAATCCTAACTTGAGGTTTTTAAAATTCAGCATTTCATATCTTTCTTTGATCTGTTTCTATGATTATCATTTCCCATCGTGGTTGCTATGAGAACAGGACATCATGAACTTCCTAGTGTTGAAAGTGTCTGAGTATTTTCTTGAGTATTTGTTGAATAAAGGACATACCAGCAGGGCACTGTTACAAGGCGGGGTCCCCCTCATCCTCAATCTGATGTCTTCCTCTTTTGCTTTTTTTGTTACAGCCATTCCCCTCCATTCTCCAGGATATTCTGCTTGACCTCTACTTCTGATCCCACAGATCCCACAGCAGAGCACAAAACAACAAAGTAATAGAGTGGTCTCTGATAGCCCGCACTGTTAGCCTGTTCCCTATGTCGCTCCCTAAGTAAAGAGGGTTGGTTTGGCAGATGAGGAAAACCTACCATTCCGTTAGTAAAAATAACATCCTTTTTCTAAAGGAAATGCTAATCAAAATTCCAATATGGACATTTGCTTCCATGTCCTTTGAGACTAATTTAATCAAGTACATTATGACCGTGTGCTCCTTCAGTAATCTCATAGCTCCCTCAAGGCTGGCAGGCTGATAAGGAGCTGGAATCATGGAGGGGACCTCTTGAAGTTAAAGGGTAAAGCAGAAGTCCAAACCTAGACTTCTCTCTTCCAGCAAACCATGCCTAACCCGTTTGGGACCAGTTCCACCACCTACCTTCCCTCACCCTCGGCTCCCTGTACTACTCAGCCTTCAGAAGACACTTGTGTGCCCGGTGACGCACACGACTGCCCAGACTGTCCTTATTCTGATGGCCATAACCACCGTGGAAAGGATCTTAGACAGCTTTTAATATCTCTCTCTCTCTCTCTCTCTCTCTCTCTCTCTCTCTCTCTCCCTCTCTCTCTCTCTCTCTCTCTGTGTGTGTGTGTGTGTGTGTGTTTAAATACATATTAGAAAAAAGGAAGTCATAGAAGTATATTAGACTGAAAAATTTTAATTTTGGCATAGACATTTTATCTTTCTAGCTTTTGAGACATATAGAATTATAGAACGAAAATTTGCTTGGGAGAAATGTTTAAGTTTAGAGGGAAGTTTAGTTACATGGCTCATGTACTTGAGTAGAAGTAAAAACTTTATTGCTTTTGAAGGAACAAAAGATGGGTAGTTAGATGTTAAAGGTCAACACTGATATTAGGTTGGATTCTGGATTAAGTATTATTAGAGTCTAATTTACAAAAAACCAACAGAATATTCTAGACCCATTATTTAAAAGTGTCTAATTCCTAGCAAGATGTGGTACTACACGCTTTTCATCCCAGCATTCAGGAAGTAGAGACAGGCAGATCTCTGTGAGTTCAAAGCCAGCTGGGTCTACAGAGTGAGTTCCAGGCCAGCCAGACCTATACAGTGAGACCATGTCACAAAATAAAATAAAATAGAATAAAATGTCTAGCTCCTACACATTTGAAATACTGTCTGTGCCAGGATTTTGTTGCATACTGAGTTTGCAGCTTCGTGTGGAGCAAAAAATACTTCAGTTTTAAAATTCATTTCGTGTGTGTGTGTGTGTGTGTGTGTGTGTGTGTGTGTGTGTGTATGTGTGTGTGTGTGTATGTGCAACCAAATGAAGAAGATCCTTTCTGATTTGCTTAGTTTTATTGGTGTTGATTCTGAAACTGGCAGCTCTTCCCACTTTGGCGTTGGTGTCTGCTGAGTCGCCTGTACCTCCTGGCAAGGAGACTGGTGTCAGTTATGCCAACTTGGAGCCAGTTCTAAGGTTTCCTGCAGGAAGCAAAATACTGAATTTACTATGATGGGAAACCACCCGTCTCCAGTTTCTAAAGCATAGCATCCAAACAGACGACAGCTTTCTATAGTCTGATGGTATGTGACTTCCATGTACTGTATTTTACAAGCATTTCTTGCCTGTACCCAACCAGCAGATAAGTATAAAGGGAAGAGCAAGTCCTCGACCTCTGGCCAGAAGCGCCCAAGTGTGTTTCTGTGCTTTCTGCTACTGGGCTCAGTTCAGGAGGCAGGACAAGTGTATGAGACTGCTGGCATCCCACTGGATGAGCAGTAAAGAGGACTCCCTGTTGAGAGACGTTGAATACTAGCCTTTAAGCACATTGAATATTTGCATTATTCAACTTGAAGAAATTTTATATGTTATAGTTGACCAATTGCATATTGAATGTGCCTTCTTGAGGTTATAAAATTTATTTTCCCTGCTTTATTATAAGAGTAATGAATTGGCTTAAGTAAGTAAAAATGCTTTCTAGGATCACCATGCTAAAAACCCTAGTTATTTCAAGTCCATTGTTTGTGTTTAGCAGTTGAATTTTGGGTATTCCAAGTGACTAATAGACATTAGTCACAGCTGATCTAAACAGTAATATACAAGCAAAAGCAATGGATTTCAGCTTGGGGGTGTTTTTTATTTGTTTCTTCTTTAGAAAGAATTTACTTGTTCTCTTTTCCTAAAAGCATCTTTCCCATTTCATTGAGGCAGATTTGGAAGTCAAACCAGAAACTTCAGGCTGTACTACGATGGAAAGCACTTTGTTGGGGAGAAACGCTTTGAGTCCATCCACGATCTGGTGACTGATGGCTTGATTACTCTCTATATTGAAACCAAGGCAGCAGAATACATTGCCAAGATGACGATAAACCCAATTTATGAGCACATAGGATACACAACCTTAAACAGAGAGCCAGCATACAAACAGCACATGGCAGTCCTGAAAGAAACACATGATGAGAAAGAGGCTGCAGGCCAGGATGGGGTGTCAGAGAAAAGGGTAAGCTATCATGAACCACACTGTCTTTGTCTGGGGGGATCCTTGGCAGAGCACCTCTCTGCCTGAAAGTCTCACAGTGCTTTCAGAAGGAAGTGGGGTTTTCTTAGTGTCTGGGTCTGTGGGGATGAGCTTTGCATATGTCTTACTTGTTTGATTAAAATATGCCAGGTATATATTGTGTCCCTTTAAAAAAATTCATCTTCAGCTTTAAAAATATGTTGGAAAATGGCCCAGTAATAAAAAGTTAAGGGGCTTTGGTCAGAAGCATAGCTTGTGACTAAGAAAGACAGCTACCATCATATAAGGAACTGAGGGGTCACATCAGAACTTTTCCTTTTCTTTAAAGGTAGTTTATAAATAGTTCTGTTTTTAACAATGTTACTTATTTTAATATACATGATTTAATTCTGTCTGCTGATAACTGTTACACTGTTATGAGAATCAGCCAGCCTTGAGCGGGAGGATTTATCCCTTAGTATTTAGAAGGGTTTACTTTCTTTAATTGTAAAATACAGTTTAAACTTTGATTTGTCATGTTTCAGTCATGATGTATTTCAGAATAGCATGAAGTCTTAATCCTCTGGTGTTGGCATTGTCTACCCTTGTTGCCGTTCTCCCTCACCCTTCATTGAAGAGAGAATGTCTTGTTGTTACGTGGGTCTGAGTTAAAGGATCACTCTCTGTCTAGGTTGCAGCATGTTACTTCATTTGGTGTCTGCAGGAGTCTCTGGTGGCTAAGGGTGTGCAGAGAGGTGTAGAGCCCAGCTTCTGCGAGCTAGTCACTCTGTGTCTTGCCTTACTTGTAAATTGGTGACAAGAGCCAAGTCGTAGGGTTGTGGATAGTGTGTGTAAGCACTCCAGCAGTGCTTAGCTGGTAATAAACCTGCAGTGTGGTCTCTGTCTGTGACCTCAGCATAAAGCAGCGTAAGATTAGTTTGCAGTGGATGGGTAGGAGATAGGAAGTTAGTACTCATTGGCCAGCCCTAATTTTTGTTTCTAGCAGATCTTAGCTCAATTGGTGTTCAGTAACTACAGAGAAACCAACATTTTAAATCATTGGCCCTTGAAATTTTGCTTTAAATATGGTCTTTCCTATATTTATATTTGCTAAGAGATGCAAATCTTGTTTGGAATTTGCCAAAGTTTAAAATCATAAATGTATACTATATTGAAGAATGTTCTTTTCTGTCTCATTCCCATTTTTTTTCACTTTTTATTTTCTACCTGTGATATTTCCAGGAACAACTGCACTTTCCATATCTAATAATGGCATTATAGCAGTTTACGTAGATGTGAATTTACATTCTTGAAATAACTTAAGTCTTTGAAAGTTTATCAGCCTAGTGGTGATCTTAGCTAATGTATATATTACTTTTCAATCCTAGGGAGGTGAAATAATGACACTTAATGTATTTTATTTAGCATTAGAATCTTTATTTAACCTGATAGGGCCTATCTTGTCCCTAGTGTAAAGTAGAAATGATAATCACAGAGTCAGGAGACTGAAATAAATACCACCTATAAGACTCCCATTGTTCTGATTGTGTTCTGACAACGCTGTGTGTAAACTCCCAGGACTGTTGTGTTAAGGAGCCAGTGAAAACTACAGAAAGGAGTTAGTACTGGGAATTCTCTCTCTCCAGTAGTACATCCTTAAGGACATTACTCTTTGCTTAAACTGCATGCATCTTAAATAGAGTTGACTTAGAAATCTCACTCAAAAATAGATTTATTTTATTTACAGGTGTCATCCAACAAGACAGGGATGATGACCTGTTCAACAGCTTGAAACACTGATTCCCTGTCACAGTGGATGACATTTGTAAGTAAAAGTAATCGTACTTAATTGATTCAAAAATACCTATTGATACAAAAGTGGTTTAATAAACATTTTAATGGATCCTTGACAGTTAAATTCCCTCTTTGTCCATGACTTCTTACATAAGAGGCAACAGTGTTGGTTTTGCAGAAATTGGAGTGGTGCCATGGGCAGGATGCTAGTGTTGAAATCAAGAGCTGGGTACTGCTTTCCACTGTAGACATGCATTCATGTGTCCGAATGAGACAACGGCTTCATTTCTGTGAGGACATCTTATGTTTAACATAAGAGCTTTGGACTAGATTATTCAATTATGTGTTCTAGGGACGAGAACACAGGACTGGAAAATGTCCTGGAGACTCTTGAAAGGTGAGGGTTGTCAGTTACAACCAACTAATGGCATAACTCTGCAGCTGTCACCTGACCTAACTGGACTTGGGCTTCTTCATATGAGATAAGAGGTTTTCTATAAAAGATGACTTACACAGAATTCCAATACAAATACACAGAAGGATTCAGTGCTCAAATAATTTAGAAAAAAAAAATCAGACTTTTTAAAGCCGTTTTCTTGTTCTTAGGCCTGCTTCAGTGGTGACCTGATGTGACTGCAGCTCCCCAGTGGTGCTCTAAATTTGGGCTGCTGGAGTCGCCTGTTCATATTAAGGATAGTTTTGGGAAATAATGCTGCACGGAGCTCCCCTTGGTAAAGCTTGGTGTGGTGATTGCTCTTTGTTTCAGAATTAAAGAGTAAGAGCTCCACAGGTGTGTGTGTTGTGGTCCTTAGGAGTCAGTTCTGAACCTGAACTTCTGTGAACAATCCATTATATGTGTTTATGGCCATGAGCATGTAAACAGTCTATTGTATGGATTTTGTACATGGTTTGCTATATGTTTTTATGAACATGAACATGTAAATGTTAAATATATGGATTCATAGCCATGAACATTGTTGCCACAGGAAGTGAATCCAAGCCAGCTCTTGTCCCTAGAAAACCTGGCAGCCTATTGTAATGGCCAGAGTTTTCCTTCCAAATGATAACTATGATATTTTTCTCATTTACTATTCAAATTGTTTCCTAAGCTTGAAAAATTAATTGTAAACAAGAAAATTCAAGCATTGTAATCCATATACTGGTGAAAATGCAGTGTATAAGGAAGCCAGACTCTCTTCTCTACAGTAGTTTGATTTAGCAATTCAGACTGGACAAGGGCCCAGTTTATTAGTAACTTCTATTTCTCTTGGAACTGAATTTGAATAGTTTCTTGTTCCAAGTAATAAATATATGTGTGTCTCTACAGATCCTGGACCAATGGCTGCATTCAGTAGTTTTTATGATAATTTCATACTAATTAAATTACTAATTTAATTTTAAATCTTTTGGAAAACATGCTGTAGAAAGTATTTCTTATAAACATTAATAATATAAACTGACTGACAAACTGTGTAATTTGCATTTGAGAAAGCACACTGTGAGCCAGGACATAATCTAGGCAGAATGTCCTTAGCTTTGGATCAGTTATCTGAACGTCACCCCTCTCACATGAAGATGCCTCTGATGGCATGGGTGTGAAAATGTTTGGTACAGCGAAACTTCAGTAAACTAAAGCATACCCCTTTCACAAGAGTGTTCTCTTTCTTTACACACACACACACACTCCCATACATTCCCATAAACACACACGCACACAATCTGTATATGCACACATATATGTGTGTGTGAATATATATTCCTTTTTCTATGGAAGTTTAGAATAAATGCAGTGTCTTACATGTTGTCATTAATTTGATTTTTAGGAGTTTCTTTTATATTGAAATTTTAATTTTGAAAGACTTCTTTGGGATTACCAAGCTGCATATGTTTGACATTGAAATATAATTGATACCTTGCCAGGTTATTGTTATTACTAGAATCTTTGGATATCTCTGTAAACATTCAATTTTTTGTTCCTTGGAACAACTGGATGAGTCTAGGTGATCTGGTGTGCTGATTGGCCTGGTCTTCCATATAGTAGCTCTTGTAAATGCTTTTACTTTGCTTAAAAAGTATGTACCATTTTATCTGTCTCTACACAGTCTCAACTTAGAAGTCAACAGACTGACTGTATATAAACTTAATCTTAAATAATACAATTAGCAACACGAGAGGAATAGCATGAAGCCATCTTTAAAAGTCATGTCTTGATTCCTCTCTCCCTCTCCCCCTCCCTCTCCCTCTCCCTCTCCCTCTCCCTCTCCCTCTCCCTCTCCCTCTCCCTCTCC
>CABHPQ010151426.1:0-17827 GCA_902168405.1 Peromyscus aztecus
AAATGAAAAGCAATTGTTAGTGGTATAAGCCAGTTTAAATTGAATGCTCATACTGGTTGATGAACTATCACCTCTCCTAATTAAGATGTCTCTCTGGTTCAAATCAAACCTTTATCAATTTGGATGCCATCCATAGCTTTCCTTCTCCTGTAGAAACAAAAGCGAAACCTCCTCCCCAAAGTATTACATATCCTGGTTTCCATTTTGAGGTCAGCACATCCTTAAAGTATATAGGCTGATTTAATTCTGTAGTTTTTCTCTATTATTCAATGTCTCTCTCTGCAGCTGTTGTTCCTTTTTCATTAGCATTGAGAAAATTCAAAGTTAATAGAGCATTATCTAATCTATTTCTGTGGGGTTTTGTTACCCCTTTCTGTTTATTTAACATATCCTTTAGAGTTTCATTTGAACTTTCTATGAACTTGCAGGATTGTGTGGCATACATGTAATATGCTTTACATTGTAATAAGCAAAAAAACTGTTTCACTTTACACGAGACATATACTGGAGCATTGTCAGTTTTAATTTGTGAAGGTATACCATAATGGTCATAACTTATAGCAAATGCATGATTACAGAATCAGCCTTTTCAGAACTCAGAGCAGTTGCCCATTAAAATCCTGAGTAGGTATCAATGGTTTGGTGTACATATTTCATTTTTCAAAATTCTGCAAAATGAACCACATCTATCTGCCAGATTTCATTCCTCTGTGTACCCTTTGGGTTACATCCTGCTGGTAGTGGAGTTTAGTTGTAAAAAGAACAAGTAGGATATTTCTTTATAATTTTTTTGGCTTGTTGTCAGGTTATCAAAAAAATCCTTTTTTAAACCTTTAGTATTGACATTATATTTAGTATGAAACTCTGAGGTCTCCAGACATTTTGTATCAATAGTTTATCAATCTCATCATTATCTTGTGCTAGAGGTCCTGGCAGACCTGTATGTGATAGGTCATGAGTTATGTAATGGGATGATTCCTATTCCTAAATCATATCTTGCACCTGAATAAATAGTGGAGTTAATTCTGACTCATGAGGGATAAACTCTGCAGTCTTAATATATAAGTCCACTCTTTCAGCATGCTGAGAGTCAGTAACTATGTTGAGAGGTTCTGAAAACTCCATTAATACCATCAGAATAGGATATAATTCTGATTTTTGAACTTAATTATAAGGACTTTCAACCACTTTATTTAAATTTTCTGATTTGAAACCTGTGTTTTTTGTTTTTTTTTTTCCATGTATATAAAAATGTAGGGGTTCCAAATACTGGTGTTTCCCATATAATGTGTGGCAGGATCCAATCAGCTCTCTTATAAGTTGAATTTAATTACTTTTGGGATATTTACTGTTAACCTCTCCCAGAAAATTACTGTAAGCTCTTTGCCAAGGTTCACTTTCTGCCCATAATTTGTCAGTTTTATCCTTAGTTAAAGTTACTACAATTTCTGATAGGTTGATTCCTTCTAATTGATGAAGTCTCAATTATCCTTTTAAAATCAACTCAAAGATCTTTCCCACATAAGATTTTAATTTTTTCCCTGTTTATTTATTAGAAATATCTATTCCAATATAATATCTTCCCTCTGCAATAGAATTCCTGTAGGAGAGTGCTTAGAGCATAAAATAACCAAAAGGAAATCAAGCTTTGGATCTACACAATCCACATATGCATCTGTATTTTCTTTTCCAACAAAGCCAATTCTCTCTCAGCTTCAGCTGATAATTCTTTTTTACTATTTAAATCCTTGTCACCCTCTAAAATTTTGAACCAATTATTCAGTTCATCATTTTTTACCCCAGCAGCAGTCCCTAGACAGGAAATGTCTCCAAATAGTCTTTGAAACTCATTAAGAGTTTGTAATTGATCTCTCCTATTTTGCAACTTTTGGGGACTAATTTTTTGTAGACCTATTTTATACCCTAAATAAATAATAGAATCTCCTCTTTATATCTTTTCAGGAGCAATTTGTAATCCCTAACAAGGCACAATTTTCTTTACTTCTTTAAACATTCTAAAGTATCTGCATTTGAATCAGCTAGTAAAATATTGTCCATGTAATGATAAATTATAGATTTAGAGAATTGTTTACATATTACTTCCAATGACTGTCATACAAAATATTGGCACAGAATTTGGGCTATTTAACTTTCCATGTGGGAGAACCCTCCATTGATATCTCTTAACTGGCTGAGAATTATTATAAGTAGGTACCATGAAGGCAAATTATTCTCTCTCTCTTTCTTCTAAGGGTATTGAGAAGAAACAGTCTTTTAAATCAATAACTATAAGAGACCATCCTGTAGGCAACAGAGTATGCAAAGGAATTCCAGATTGTAGAGAGCTCATTGGCTGAATTACCTTGTTAGTTGCTCTTAAGTCTGTTACCATTCTCCATTTACCAGATTTCTTTTTATTTTATTTATTTATTTTTTATTTTATTTTATTTTTTGGTTTTTCAAGACAGGGTTTCTCTGTGTAGCTTTGCACCTTTCCTGGAACTCACTTTGGAGACCAGGCTGGCACGAACTCACAAAGATCCGCCTGCTTTTGCCTCCCGAGTGCTGGGATTAAAGGCGTGCGCCACCACCACCCGGCTTAGATTTCTTTTTAATAACAAATGCAGGAGAATTCTAATTGCTGGTTGATTCTTCAATATGCTGAGTTTTAACTCCTCTTGTACCAGCTCTTCCAAGGCCTGCAGTCTCTCTGTTGTTAAATGCCATTGCTGAACCCATACAGACTTGTCTGTTAACCGTTTTAAAGGGAAAGGTATTGGTGACCTCGAAAGATTAGCAACTGTTGTGTTCATGTACAACCTGGATGGCCAGTGACTGTTCTTTATAATACCTTCTAATATTTTTTTTAGAAACATGTTTTTGGTTTGTTTCTAATGTTGGAGAAATGTTAATCTGAATATTACATTGTTCTAACAAATCATGGATCCATAAATTCATAACTATATTAGCCACATATGGTTTTAATTTTCCTCTCTGTCCTTCAGATTCTATACGTTTGACCCATATTGCATTCTGTTTCACTTGAGATAATGTTCCAGTTTCTAACAGCTGAAAATTTCCCTCCTGAAGAAGCCAATTTGGATGCCAAGATTGTGGTGCAATTATTATGACATCCACACCTGTGTCTACAAGACCCTCCAAAAGAACATCATTTGTTTGCATTTTCAATTTTGGTGTTTGTTCATTTATAGAAGTTTATAAAAAATTTGCTTTATGGTTTCTCCTGAATTGCTTGTTCCCTCTGTTTTAGCTGTCCTACCACCCCAAGGAGTATGTTTCTTTACAATAAGCTCTTGGTTATTTAATTGCTCTGAGAAGGGGTTTCTTCTACAATGTCTGCAAAGGACTGAACTGAATTACCCATGTGGGCCTTCAAGAGGCCCCTCAGGGAGTTTACTGATGGTAAAGGCAAAGGATTACCTTGTCGGTCTATTGTTGACCTACATTTTTTATTCCAGTGCTTACCTTTACCACACCTTCTGCATAATCCAGAAGGGAGCAGCATTCTGTTGGCATTGTTCCATGAAGAAATATTATTTCTAGCAACACCCAGGTAACAGTCTCCTTTTAGGTGGCCTTGTTTGCAGCAATTAAAGCATCTGACACTATTATTTTTTCAAACCTCTTGAGGTAACCTTTCCTATCCATGTATCATCATGGTCATGAGATTCAATATTAATTATATGCTGAATCCAGTCCTCCAAGGGTGATGATTGTGCCCTTTAACAGCCTAATTACCCTTTTGCATGCTGCATTAACATTCTCAAAAGCCAAAGATTCAATTATTATCTATCTAGCTTCTGAATTTGTTATCATTCTATTTACTGCTGAAGACAGCCTTTGGAAGAAATTTGTGTCGGTTTCTTTTGGGCCCTGTATAACTTTCATAAATGTCTCAATTTTCTTCGCTGCTTCATCATTTCTGTCCCATGCATTCATGGCTGCCATATGGCATAGAATTAGAGTTTGCTTATCATATGTATGTTTTCTTTGTATATTGGTGTAATCACCTTCTCCAAGAAGTTGATTTTGGGAAATGTCCATACCTCTAGCCCTACATTATTGTTCTATAGTTTTAGCCTCCTTTTTCTACCAGGTTCTCCTTTGTAACTGTGGCCCAGCCTCTAGGTCTGCTGTAACCACATCTTTTCAATCCTGAGGGATAATTCTACTACAAGTTGACCATGAGTTCAACATCAGCTTTACAAATTGAGCATGTATACCATATGATACGGTAGCTTCTTTAAATCTTCTCAAATCCAACATTTCCACTGGAGTCCAATTAGCTCATTTGCACCCTTGGGCATTTGGCAGTTCCGGTAAGGTTACCAGGTGGATTAATATTTGCTGTCTAGTAACTTTAGACTGTTTCTCTGTAGCCATATAATTCAATGCTGAGATAGGTTTACCTTTAAATTCTTCTGTCTGGGTATGAATTACTCTATAATTCATTAGCAAGTTATAATTAATTAGTAAGTTTTTTTCTAAAATTTTTATCTTGGCCCTCAAATTAACAAACCTTTCAAATGCTAAAATAAAAATGATCAAATAATAAGATTCATAATTTACGTTATGTACATCCCATCAACATTAATTATCCTTTCATTTAATGTTTCCATTTTCAGATGGCCTAATGTGTTATCAAAGAGACTAAATTCCCTCCATTCTAAAAATGTTTCCCATTTTTAATGCATGAAAAAAATCTCTTTTAACTAATTCCCCTCTTTAAGATATCTTAATTGATTTACCAAGTCTGCTGACCATGTAGAACAGTAGAAATCCAAGGGAATTTCAAAGCAGCTACCTAGTGTGGTAGCAGTCTGAGATGGGAATTCAGAGAGAGCTCACCATCCTCCAGGAGAGAAAAAGTCAAAGAGACTCCTCTCCATGTGAGGTAGAGACTCTGGCCACATGTAGCTTGTACCTGAGCCATGCAGCTTAGGCCTGAGAGGGGGACCTATAGAGCCACATGTTTCTTTTTAGTGAATTCTTGCTATAGACATTAGAGTGCCAGATGTAAGACAAATTGCTTAACTGTCTTTTTAATAAAAAACCCAGAGCTTAATATTGGGGTGAAAAACTGAAACATCAGAGAAATAGAACAAGTCACAGACAACATCACCACTCTGACAACTCAGTCTCCAAAGAGACCTACTTCTTGTATAATCATGCCTATATGCTTTTTTTGTTCTGTAATCTCATTTCTTCTCTCTACCCAGCTACATTACTTCCTCTTCCTTCCCAGCTCTGTCACTTCCTATCTGTCCATACAAACCTCCAGACCTTATGGTTAGTGCTGGGATTAAGTGTATGTATTACCACTCCTGGCTCTGTTCCCAGTGTGGCCTTGAATGCACACAGATCCAGATGGATCTCTACCTCTCAAGAATTAAGATTAAAGGCATGTTCTACCATTGCCTGACCTTTATGTTTACTAGTGGCTGGCTTTTTCCTCTGATCCTTAGATAAACTTTATTAAGGTATGCAATATATTGGGGACACAATACATCATAACAGGTCTATATAAACTACTTTTAAATTGGGTTATTTGCTTATTTTATTGTTTAGTTCTTTTAATATTCTAGATATAATTCCTCTATTACCTATGTATGTATAGTGGGTGAAGATTCACTCCCATTCTGTGGGCTTCCTCTTCACTTGACTGTTTTCTTTGAAGAACAAAGACTTAGCTATTCTGAGATCACATTAGTCAAATGTTGGCCTTATTTCCTGAGCAAACAGTTTCCAATTTAGAAGGTCCACCCTACAGTCATATCTTAATAGTGATCTTTTTGTTCTTTCTTTAAGTATTCCTACATTTCAGTTTCTCATTGAGGTAACTGATTCATTGGCATTGAATTTTGTAAAGAGTTATAGATATCTGTCTAATTTCATTTTTCTACAGGTGGACATAAAGTTTTTCCAGTACCATTCATTGAAAATGCTATTCTATCCTTCAGTGTATCTTTTGGATTTTTTGTCAAATGTTAGATAACTATAATTATGCATACTCATCATTGGTTCTTCTGGTTTGTTCCACTGATGTACATTTCTGTTTTTATGCCAAAACCATTCTGTTTTATCATTATGCCCCTATAATAAATCTTGAGATCTGGAGTGGCTATCCCCTTCAGCATTCTTCCTTTTGCTCAGTGTCAAATTGGTCTATCTGGGACTTTTTATGCATTCACATGGAGTTTGAGATTTTTTTTTCTTTTTCTGTGAAGTATGTTATCAGGATTTTGTTGGGGTTGCACTGAATGTGTAAATTACTTTTTGTGGAATGGTCCTTTCCACACCCTTAGTTCTTTTCATCCTTTATTGTTATTTTTTTATTTTTATATTTTTTCCACTGATATAAAATTTTTACTCTAGATATCCTTCAATTACTTGGTTTGGTGAGTTGCTAGATTTTTTATAACTATTCTGATACAGGGTGAGTTAATCCATTACTGCCTTAGAGCTTTTGCTGTTCCTGTAAAGAATGTCAACAGAGTTTTGTAAATTTTTTTTGTACTACTACTCAGGTGATCTCATTGATCATTATTTAGTTTTCTTGTGAAAATTTTGTGAGCTTTCATGTAAATGTCATATCATTGGTTTATATGGGTAATTTGTGTTCATTTCCTATTTATATTTCTTTAATTCCTCTTTTTTCTTATTGTTCTAGCTAATACTTCTAGCAGTACATTGAAATGAGGCAGAGGGTAGTGGAAAGTCTAATTATATGCCTAATTTTAATTACATTGGTTAATGTTTTCTCCATTTACGATGGCATTGGTTTGATGTTAGTCATATATACACTTTATTATGTTGAAGCATGTACATTCCAGTACTACTTGCTCTAGGATTTTTATCATGAAATCATGTTTGATTTTGTCAAGAACTTTTTGGTATCTGTTGAGAATATCAATAATTTAATTTTTTCAATACATTGATATGATCTTTTCATTATTTACCTATGTTAAATCATCCTTCCATCTCAACAATTAAATTAATTTCAATATAATATGTTATTTTGATATAACTAGTGTTCAATGTACAAATACTTAACTAAAGATTTTTATTTTTGCTAATATGGGTATTAGTCTCCAATTTTCTTTGTTTGTGGTGTCCTTACCTAAGTTTTTTTGTATTAGGGTAATACAGGCTTTGTAAAGGGAGTTTATAAAAATTTTTTCTGTTATAATTTATTTTCAATTTTTGAATAATTTTGGAATCACTAATTGTTTATCTTCTTTGAAAGTCTAGTAGAATTATGGGGGATATCATATTGAGGACTTTTCATAGTCATAAGATTGTTTTATTACGGTTTCAATTTCTTTATTTTTATATGATAATGTTTATGTTGTTTATTCTTAGTTTAACTTTGGTAGCTTGAATGAATCTATGTATTTGTTTATTTTATTCTTTTTTTTTAGATTTTCTAGCTTACTAGAATATACATTTCTTATAGTATTTCCTAAAAAATTGTGAATTTCCTTGCTGTTGGCAGTAAATTTCCAGTTCACTTATAATTCTTTTTTTTATGTTTACAATAGGCATTTATTTAAAATGAGACATCTGCAGAGCAAATAATTCTTAAACTGCGATTCAGGCTGAACCCACTTCATAAAAATATGCTGAGACCAGACACATCCACAAATTTCAACTACAAGTTCACTTCTTTGCCCATTCTTCTCTCTTCTTTCCTGAATAACCTCTTTCAGATAGAGTTCAAGGGAGAATTTGTCCTGGTCTAACTCCTCATATTTTGTCCACTGCTCCTTAGGCAAAGATCTGATGCCTCAGTTAGGTCCAGGGCTTATGTTTTAATGTGTGTCCTTGCTTTCTTTCTTTCAATTAGTTGGGCCAAAGATATGTCAATCATATTTATCACTTCAACGACCCTCTTCTTAGACTATTGATCATTTGTCATCTTTTCTTTGTTTCTATTTCATTACCTTCTTTTTTGATTTATATTGTCACATATCATCTACTGGATTTAGTGATTATATTCATGTATGAGATATTATGACATAAAATTCCCTTAGTCATACTTTAGATTTTGGTAAGATATACTGTAATCTTAGATCTACTAATATTCTATACCAGAATATGAAAAATTGTTCATTTGTATTAAATGATAGGAGCATGTGCTTTTCAGATATCATATACTATAAAAATTCTGTAGAAAGAAAAGTAACAAACTCATTGTTGAGCAATAACTAAGACAGAGCTTAAATTTATAAATAAATGAACAAGTCAACAGACAAATAAATGAATGACAGAGTTATTCAGAAGAGTTCACATCAAATGGCAAAAGAGACAGATTATAGTGGAAAAGTATATGTACTAATGGTAGAATATTATTTTCCTAACTCTCTCCAATTATCAAAGTATTTGCTTATATTTTTTGGTGGAATTCATTCTCATCTTTCTCTTGTTTGAAGGGTACTGAAGCTAAATGTTGAATGAATTTAGTAAATAGATCAGTACATTGCAATATATACCAAGCAATAAAAATAAAGTTAAAAATATTCATTTTATTCCTCAATAGCCACATAACATAAAACTTCGAACTGAACTTTATGAATTCTATCTTCAGAAAACAAGGAAGATTTATCATCACCACTATGCTATATGTAAAACAGAGAGACAAACACAAGGTTTGAATTTGCTATGAGGAGATTTGTGTCAACACTGTGAGTAAACACGTTATTAATAGCTTACAAGAAACACTAATCACTGTGTTGAGAAAAAAACATAAAAGGAGGGAAATATGCATACTAGAAAGATGAAGTACCAAGGATGGTATAACATGTAATGACATTAACATATCTGGCAGGGAAGTTATGAGACAGCACAAGGCAAAATTTTAATTGTCACCCTGAAAGGCAAGGGAGCTGCAAGATTTAAACTTCTGTGCCCATCAATAAGTTATTGAAAAGCATCATTTCAGAATGAAGGTAAACCCCACATGATCTTGTAGTCTGTGAGTAACATTGATCAGGCTTCTTTAGCCTGAAGAAATTTTCTTGAAAGTAAAAATAGATTTGGCTATTGGAATGAGAACAATGTATTAAAAATACAAACAAACCCCAGAGGGTATAAACCAAGTACTGACAGCCCTTTGCTAGTTAGTTCAGTAAAAAAAAAAAATTATGAAATCACTTAAATTTTACTGTCTATCACATCTTATCATCAATAACTCAAATGTTATTTAATATGTTTTTCCAGTTCCAATCCTGGTTAGTTTTTATTGTTAACTTGGCACAAGCTAGAGTCACTCTGGAAGAGTA
Source organism: Peromyscus aztecus (assembly GCA_902168405.1). Classification (NCBI taxonomy): domain Eukaryota; kingdom Metazoa; phylum Chordata; class Mammalia; order Rodentia; family Cricetidae; genus Peromyscus; species Peromyscus aztecus. The sequence continues at coordinate 9,303 of CABHPQ010151426.1, forward strand.
GCACTTAACTGAAAAATGTTGTCCATTAGATAGGCCTGTAGCCATATCTGTGAGAGATTGCCAGATTGATATTTGATGAAGGATTGACAGCCCACTGTAGGCAGCACCATCACTGCGTTGGTGAGCCTGTGCTATATATAAAAGCTAGTTGAAGATGAGCTAATGAGAAAGAAATTAAGTAATGATTTCTGCTACTGTTCCTGCTTGAGTTCCTATACTGGCTTCCCTTAGTGATGGACTATAACCTAGAAATATAAGTTGCAATAAATCCTTTCCTCCCTAAGGTTTCATCAGATCATGATTTCATCATAGTAAATGAAAGCAAAGTAGGACACACTCAAATGCACCTTCCCCCCTCCATCCTTTTTACCTACATGCTATGAAGTTACAACTTTGCCTACTATCTGTTTCTGTCCAATACATTCTCCACTACAGTAATTTCATATTTATGAACCCAAAATCTCATCTAAAAGCATGCTCATAAAAAATAACTTCCTCATTACCAAAGCACCTCTGTTTACCAAGTTTTCTAAAAAGGAGACCACATCATTTGTAATTCAGCTTCTACATAATTACCAGGTTTTTGCCAAACCTCCCAAAACAACTGTGTAGAACCATGAACCTGAGGTCCCAGTTTGTCTTCCTGTCTTTGTGCTTGCCATTGTTATCTACAGTGAAGTCATCATCCCACTCTAGCATACCTAGCACTGCCCTAGAGCTTATTTTGTGGACCACATAGAGAAGAAAGTATTAAGTTGGCTTACATTATTTCTTACTTCTCCATGTCATGCTCACAAGTAAACCATAATAATTAAGTTTTTTATTTTTTTTTATTACTTACATTTGACATACTAATGCAATGATTTTTCACTGAGGTTATTTGAATTAGGGGCCCTTTCCTTATGTCTAGATAAAATATTTTTGCCATAATAGACTGTGGTGATATTTGATTTGTGAAGAAATGTGATATTTTATTTGTATGCTAATAAATAAAGTTGCCTGGAGATCAGAGGTCAAATAGCCATTAAACAGAAGTCCAGCATTGGTAGCACATGCCCTTAATCCGATTACATGGCAGGCAGAGTCTCTGTGTGGTCAAGGACACAGCCAAGCATGGTGACATGAACCTTTAATCCCAGTACCAACTACAGAAAACTGGAGGTCTGTATAGACAGACAGTGATGAGGAAGTCGTGTGGCTGGGCTTAGAGCCAATGAGAAGGCAGAACAGAAAGGTAATAAAAAGACAAGTCAGGCAAGAAACTCTCTCTGGGGAAGCTACTGCTGGTGGTAAGCTAAAGCTAATTGTGGCTATTGCTCTGATCTCTTTGACTATTTCCTCTGTATTTGGCTCTGTGTTTCTTATTTACTAAGACTGTTTAGAAATTCATCTACAATAAATTGGCATGTATATATAAATATTAGCATCTGATGGGTAGATGGTAGGAATGCTACTACACATCTCAAGGTGCATAGAACAAATCAAGTTGCAAGACATTATTTGGCTTAAGCTCCTAGTAATTCCACAGTTGAGGCCCCCTAAGGTGATAAGGTATTATTTGTGCATACATATCCTTATTTCTGTGTATATTTCATTAGGAAAGACATTATTGTTCAATTTTGTATGAAATCTTAATATCTAATATGCTTGCTGAAATGTGTTTCAAAATCAATAATTTATACAAATTTAAAACCTTTATTAAAATTATAATGTTTCTTTAAAAGAATTCTTTATTATAAGATAATTCTTCCATGTACCAATGGAATATATTGGTACAAATTTATGTTTGTTCATATGCATGTTAAAACATGTTCAATATGTTTTGTCTTTCATGTAAGTGGAATTAAGGAGATCAACATTGTTTGTTTATCATTTTACAAACATTGATTTCAATTGACACTGACATCATATTTTCTCTTCTTGAAGAAGAAGCCTTAACAACTGGAGTCTAAAGCATGTTTGATTATCATCTGTTGCCTGTATTATTTTTATCCTAATCTACATGAACTATCTTAACCGAATGTCATTGATTACACTGCAAATAAGTATATTTGTTTGTACAGGACTATAACAGTTTAAATATGAGATCAATGCTCTGCAAAATCTGTTTCCAGACTCCTAGTTGTCATCTCCTAGGTTTATTTTCCTGTGGTAGAAGGAGCAGGACAGTTTTCAAGGGACTCTGTTATGATAGCACTAAAGATATTTTTAAAGATTATACTTGATGAAAAAGTGGAAATTGAAAGGACTTACTGTACTCCATTGTCATATTTTGGGGTTAGGTTTAAGAATTTGAAGGCCACTAAAAAAAAAAAAAAAAAAAAAAAAAAAAAAAAACCTCAAAAATGCATTCTGTACACAAACAATTCTTACTCAAAGAAAAGGAAATAGCACCTTCAAAAATGTATGTAGTGATGAGTTATGTAATTCTTTTATGTTATTTATTCTTTCCTGAAGTAGTTAAGATGTCTCCAGGAATCAGGATGTGACAGAATTGACCATGTAAAACTTAACATAAGATATGGAAAAACAGAAAGATTGGAATGAGAAAACAAATATTATTAACATAGAGTAATTCAATATCAGAAATGAGAGAGAGAGAGAGAGAGAGAGAGAGAGAGAGAGAGAGAGAGAGAAGAGAGAAAGAGAGAGAAGCTATTTTATATGAACATACATTTGGTAGGATAATTATTCTAGATAATGAATGCATGCTAGAAAAATCAATGATCACAGTGTAAATGTACTTATGGCTTTTTAAAGAATCAATTTACCTAATAGCTTTGACTTCCAAATTTAGCTTCAAAAGAGAAAGGAATACAACAAATGAGTCTTAATTATGTTGCTTCCTGGTTGTCACAGCTACAAGCCTAATTGTGCTGTTATTATTCTATATTCAAATTTTGGACTCTGTTTCAAGATTTAACATGTTTCTACCATAGTTAAAAGTCTCTTTTTTTTCATAATGATGCAGCTCTGTTCCAGTGGATGGCAGCAAGCAAATTATTAAGAATATTTTAATAATATGTTTAATCTCTAATTAGTTAAAAAAAACTCAGTTTTATGGAAATCACAGTCAGTGAAATCAAAATTTATATTAAAATATAAGTAGGAAATTGAATAATTGAACTTTTAAAGTAATAGGCATTACTTATTTTCCATGCTTACTTCGATACAAATTATAAAAATAGAGATATTTTTTCCTAAAAAAAAGGACTATGTCATTTATTGAAAATAAGGTTAATCTTTTCTCCCACACTTCTCTTTCTTTTGAATCACTGCATACTTAAAAAAAATGATAACATCTTTCAGTGTAAATAACTAGTTGGAATAAGATTAGTAATATGATTTTAACATAAAATATAATATAAAATCAGGAAAGTATTTAAAGCTATGGTGTATTTAGACATTAATAAGATTTATTTTAAATAATTTTTCTATGTGTTTTCACATACCAGTTTATATGTAATGTGCTTGAAATTTTCTTTCATGAAAAGAGAGCATAAGTTTTCTTGTTCATAATAATTCTCAAATTAGGCCCTATTTAAAACAAATTCTATCTTTCAGGTAATAATTGTGAAAATAATGTCACAATATTGCATTCATATAAGTGGGTTCCAGGCTTTATTTCCAAGAATCTATATGTAGCACTGAAAATGAGAAAACTTAATTGCCAAGTTGTAGGCACAGTGCATGGCCTGTCTCTTCCTCAGAGAAGACATTGATATATCTGTAACATTTTTAAAATACCTGACAGTCCATGGCGACTCGTGCTGTGTTCTTTCTACCCTCTCACTGCATCTTGGTGTCATTGGTGTCTGTTGCACACACTGCAGTGTGAAACCTTCCTTGGAAAGGTATCTGGTTCCAATGCTGACCCAGTGTATTACTCTTTTTGATTAACTGTCACATGCAAACAGAAAAATCTCTCAAACTCTTCATCTATCACATATAAGTAATGTATAAAATGTTGAAAGTAGTAATGAGAGTAACAAGATCAGAAAGCCAACCCCCACATTTTTCCTGTTAAAAGTTATTTTAAGTATTGTCATTCTTTTTTATAGAGTTGTATTCCCACTGAGGATGACATGAAAATTAAAGAGAATTACTTTCCTCCACTCTGCTAGGAATTTTAAGAACTCTTTGAAACAATTATCTTACAAAATTAAATCTGACAAAGTAGTGGAATTGTGTAAGTGGATTGTAAATAAACTAACCCAAATACTCTGTGCTAAACTTTTAATGAGGAAAATGCACTCCTGTAACAGTTATATTTTATACAGAACATTGTGCACCTGTTGTCTACCTAGGAAAACACCAACTTTTGCTAAATTGCAACTATTCATTTTCCATCAAATGAAGAGTCTCCTTAATGATGTTTGGGGTTTTAAGAAGGTTTCTTGTACAGGCTTTTTAAAAGTCCTTTAAGGACTTTTTTTCTGTTTAGATACTCACATATTTTCTTTTCTTACCTAATTTTTTTAATGTTTTATAGACAAGGTCTTCTTGTGTAGCACACATCAATCTTACATCACAGTCCAGAATTTCATTTAATTCACCTCATGAAGGACTGGGATTACAAGTGTTCTTAGCTTCTTCTAATGTCTTACAACACTTTTTTTTTTTTTTTTAGCTCTAGGAACTGGTACTATAGCATTTTAATACTAATATTTTGTTAGTATTCCATCTAAGACTTTATTACTGAGAATGGCCATTAAATTAAAATTTAATGGAAACAAAGTAATTCAGATTGATATCATACTTACCTAGTTTACCTCTTCATAGATGTTTAAATACCAGTAGTTTTAAATTTCTGCATGGAAACAGTTAGAATGGGTGAAACAATAGTTCTTGCGATGAAATCGGATGCTTTAATATAGTGCAGGTTAGGGGGAGGAAGCCAAGAAAGTAAAATTCACTTTCAGCTGTGTTGTGGTAATGCCCGTGTTAGCGCTAACTGTTCACTGTATCCTAGCGAGGGGCTGTGGATTAAAAACAGAGACAGAGACAGCGAGTCATTCGCCAAGGTGGAATGCCGAATGCCGTTTATTGAAAGAGGGAAGAAACTTTAAGTACAGACTCACAGGACAATGGAGGGTCCCTGGAGGGCAGAAGTTCGCTACCAAATGCTTTACATTCTTGCACCTAAGTTGTTTACACCAAATGCAGGATACACAAACAAAGAACCTCAGGTGAAGAACCACCCATGAGGGGGGGGGGTGAGAAAAAGCCAGTAAGAAGAAGCCGGCAGGGAATCAACATAGGGAGTACATCTGGTCAAGGTCGGCAAGCAAGCCAGCAGACACTCACAGTGGGGGGCCAGGGCCCACACAGCTGGTCACAGTGGTTCACAAGCAACATCCTATATATCCAAGAAGTAAAGATAAGACTTTCTCTGCAAATTCAGGCCAGAACTACATGTGGCAATGCTGCCCCATAACCAGAAAGAGCACAAAACAAGAAGAGAGGTTCATTTTTATCAACTAATTTATTGTTTAAAAAATTTTGTCCAATATGTCTCATTCTGGCCTTGAAGTTTTGTGGCGAGCCACAAAAATATGTTATAAGGAGTCCAGCTTTGTAGTAAAGCTATACCTTGACCAGGACAAGGGTCAGTCAAGTGGGAAGCCATCTAGCATGGACTATTTGGTGTTTCACAGCTTAATGTTCATCTGTGCCTTGTTATGAAATTCTTGTGCTCACAATTCCCAAAGAATGTGTGTGTGAACTTCCTGCTGAGGCTAGTACTTAGATAAGGTCATGTCAAAGCCAAGCAGGCAGTAGATGCATAGCTTTGTTTCTTGTGCAAATGAAGCTCAGACCATCACCTTGCCTTGAGGACTAGTGGCTCTCCAGAGCAATTGACTGAGAACAAAAGAGTTTTTTACATATCAAGGTGGAAGGTAAGGTAGAGCAACATTCCTGAGGAGGCAGAGAACTGCATGGCCAGGGGAAGAAGGCATAGGCATTTTCTGTAGAGGCAGACAGAATTGTAAGGGTTTGGTCTTTAATTACGTCATCAGCCTTCGCCGGTGTCCCAGCCTAAAAAGCGGGTGGGCGCTTTGTTCCCTCTCTTCTCTTCTCTTCCTTTCCACTCCTCTCTCCCGGCGGGCCCCCGTCTCTCTCCCTCCCTCCTCTGTCTCTCTGTCTCTCTCTCTCTCTCTCCCTCTCTCTCTCTCCCTCTCAATAAAGCTCAAAAAGGTTAACCATGGCTGTGATTCTTTACTTAGCACGCTCCTCCACCGACTTGGCCGCTGCAGGTGGTGACCAGCTAGGGGGCAGCTCCATTTAACCAGTGCCGTGTGAAAGAATATAACTAACAAATGGTGCCGTGACTCGGATATACCACTGAACACCGAGGACCTGCTGACTGCTGCCACTTGCTGCCTCTTTCCCCCATTCAGCGAGACAGCGAGACCGTGAGCGCGCACACGTGTCTCTCGCTGCCTCCGCTGGACCCCCCACCGCTACCGCCATGATTCTTCACCACACCGCTTTCTCCGATTGGTGAGTCCCCCCCCACATTTCGGCCGTTGAGCATCCGGCATCCTTCTCCACATCTTCAGCCTGAGATATTTCTCGCATTGGGACCACCTGGGGTGCGTCCTGGGGCCACGTGAGACCGGCGCGTTTATCCGCTTGACGAGGCGGCACACGCGATCCAGACTCCCTGGGGGTCTTTTTTCCTCGCGTGGCTGGCCTCCCGCCTCTGTGACTGACGAGCCAATTGGCGGCTTGTGGCAAATCCGTCCACGGTTCTAGGGAACGCCTGAAGCCTGGCTCCGGATTACGTTTTTTATTTTTTATTTTTTCTCTCGGCTGCAGCCAAGGGACAAGGGGCGGATACATTGGCGAATAGGGGCGGGCACTAGTAAACCTGGCCGGAAAACAGTGTCTCAGGGACTTCTGCCAGCTAACGGGCACATAAGAGTTACTTTATCTCCAAGTTCTCCAAGCTTTCTGCTAAAGTTCTAAACCCTTCTCCTTCTCTACTTCTGTGCCTCCACGTGGAACCTTTTCCATCTGACTTCCGCCAGCAATGGGCGGGCTCAAATGGATGAGCTCAAATGGGCGGGCTTGGACAGGCTCAAATGGGCAGGCTTGGACGGCTTCTACGACTCGGCCTAACTAACTTTAACTCCACCCACTCATTCCCAAACTGCCTTGTGAAGCACAGGCAGGTCTGGAAGCGGCTAATTTCCATACAAATAAGTTTACTGTAGTCAGGATGGCTCTTAAACCAAAATCAGCTTATAGCCTCAGGCAAGTCTTCCGAAAGTATCGGTTTATAATCTGCCTACTGACAGATTTTCCAAAAGCTGTCCTTAAGCCACCATCATCAGGAAAAAAAAAATTCAGGACATAGAGTAAAATCCGTCTCTTGTTCCCCAGATCTACCCGACTAAAACTTAAGCATCTGGAGAGCAAGGCTCCTGACCCCACAGGCAAAAGAGTCATCTGTGGCATTTAAGGTGTGCCAGGGAAGGGATAAAAGCCCGAAAACAAAATTGCCAAGTACCTGCACTGATTCCCAAAAGCTGTTGGGTCCCTGTTTTAAGTGAGAAAAAGGCCATGGGCTAGCGGATGCCCTGCCAGGCCATCAACAGTCTTGTTAAAGGTGCCGCCTAGAAAGACAAAGAGTCAGCTGACTGCCCCCAGGCACCAAGATGCATGGGTACATCAAGCTAAGACCTCCGGCAGACCTAGGCTTGGCTACAGACATGGCAGGGAACCCAGAACGCAGCAGGGAAGTGATCCGTTTCTTTCCTTCTGGACACCAGAGCCACTGACTCAGTCCTGGGAGTTTTGGGATGCCACCTCTCTTTTATTGTCGGGTACAGAGGACAGTTTTACCACCCCACCAGATTTAATTGCATTTTCAGAGTTATTTAATGAAAAAGATTTCCACCTAAAATAAGAGCTCATTGCTTCACTCCAGATCCACGGCTTGTGTTTCTTACGTGCATACAGACAGGGCCCTGATCTTTACCTTGTCCCTAATTCCAAAAAAAAATAAATTCTCATGTACCACAAGCTTTTCTCTTCCCAGTTCCCTGTTCTAACTCACTGTTCAGCTAATGGTTCCCACAAAACTGGAGTCAAGAGATCATCAAGTAAGAAACTGTAACAGCTAAAAGGTATTTACACCCCCAGACCCAAAAGCGTCTGGGCGCTACAAAAGACTTTAATGTAAACATCTGTTATTATGAGATGTTTTTAACAATTGATCACCTATCTCCTAAATGCTGAACTGGTAAAGGAAACAGGTGCTTTAAAATAATCTGTCTCTGATAAAACTTAACATGTTTCAAAATCCATAGGGACAGGCCGGATTTACCTCAGATAAATGTCAACATAAAATAATAATGATTCTTTTCTCTCAAGTTTTTTTCTGTGTCACCAGCATCTTGTCAGACAAAAAGTTCCCAGCCACAGTCAAGAGGGTTACATGTCCCCAGAACAACGGATGACAGACAGCATCCCACAACGCCTGTCTACCTCGGAAAACTCCCCTTCTCCATTCCCCG
>CABHPQ010151426.1:17927-39939 GCA_902168405.1 Peromyscus aztecus
TTTTTTATAATAAGAGAAAGTCTGGGATGTAAGGGTTTGGTCTTTAATTACGTCATCAGCCTTCGCCGGTGTCCCAGCCTAAAAAGCGGGTGGGTGCTCTGTTCCCTCTCTTCTCTTCTCTTCCTTTCCGCTCCTCTCTCCCGGTGGGCCCCCTGTCTCTCTCCCTCCCTCCTCTGTCTCTCTGTCTCTCTCTCTCTCTCCCTCTCTCTCTCTCCCTCTCAATAAAGCTCAAAAAGGTTAACCATGGCTGTGATTCTTTACTTAGCATGCTCCTCCACTGGCTTGGCCTCTGCAGGCGGTGACCAGCCAGGGGGCAGCGCCATTTAACCAGCGCCGTGTGAAAGAATATAACTAACAAGAATGGCATGACCACGGAGAAGGAAAGAACACAGAGGTTTTGTAGATGGTAAGGCAGGACTCTTGTAGAGTTCGTCAGAGCCAGAAGTAGAGGGCAAGTAGAGATGGAGGGTGAAAAAACAGAGGACAAAAATGAGGCTGGAAGCATAAGAGCTTAGTCATAAGCAGGACTATGAGAGGGCAGTAAATGAGGGGACAAAGAGGAACTGAGTGTAAGGATGGAACTGAAGCTATGTAGACAAGATTTCATCCCAGAGAAATAAAGTAGACAGATGAAGAGCTTGGTGTATCTAGGTTTATTCCTAACCTGAATTCCTGATGGAGATGTAGCTGTATAGATAGAATTTTGTCTTAGAGGAATAAAGTGAATGGACTAAAGAGCTCAGTGTATCTAGATTCATTCCCATGACGTTGGTAGTGTCCCCTCTGAGCCCCCTGGGATAGTATAATATTAAGGCTGATCCTATAATATTATACAAAAAAATCTCACTCTTTCTACATCTGTTTCCCAAGTGCTAGATTATAGATGTAAACTACAATGCCAGGTAAAAATTTATATTATTAAAGTGGTTATTGAAAAAGTGTTTATATTATTAAAATGGTCTCATCACAAAATCATTCTTTCATCTTTATATGAATGAAACAGGCACTAACAAGTGATCAAGAAGCATTATGAGATTGCTAATTATAACTCCTCCTTTTTTACCAATTCTTTCTTTTCCTCCATTGCTCCATTTCATTCATTCTTTCCTTATTGTAATTCTGTTTTTGATTCACATTATTGAAGGGGTCGGGCGTGTTTGCATATGCCCGGCGGACACTTCCGCCAAGTCAGGTCCGGGTCAGGATAGCCATTTCCGGGTCAAGGCGTCTCACATGACCAGGGTCTGTGATGTCATGTAGCCACTCAAGCGTGCAGCATGCCTACGTCATCTACGTCTACCTTTACACGCCCCACCTTATAAAAAGCCACCATAACTGTGATCTAACCTTCTTCTTTACACACATGTCTCCCCGTACGGGCACTTACTATCCCTTTCTTTGAATAAACTCTTATTAGTGGATTCTGTCGTGTTTCGTCACGTTTTCTTGCAGGTAACAGCGCAAATAACTAACAATTATACCTTACTATTATTACTGAAAATTGTTTGGTTGTCAACACATTTCATTTTAAATTATTAGAAAGATATTGAAAACATTTATTTATAAATTAATAATATACCTTTTAACCTATTTCTGATTGCTTGGTAAGAACAAAGAGGTCTGTGTGGAATAATTATTTTTCATTATTTGAAATTCAGTAGTTATTTGAAATTCAGTAATTAAAGTGGTTCAATATTTAGAAACAATGAAACAACACACCAAAAAGCCAAAGTTGATACTATTTTAGCCAGTAACAAAGAAAGAAAGGAAAGAAGAAGAGTTTTAAACTGTCAAAGCCATAAAATTATGTGGGCACATTTTGAAGATAGTATCCCTTTCCCTGACTTACAAAATATGTTACCTTCTTTGTACTAGAAGAGTATAGTGTCTATATCTGAACTGTGAATTTATCCCTTTAGCAGAAAAAGATCCCTTATAATCAGGAGAAACCCAGGAATCATCATACACTGGTAGGTAGACAAGTGAGTTAATTAGTTCCTCTTTCAGAAATCATATTGTTACTTCAAATTTCATCTTCAACATATATAATGGAATCAATACACTGGTGATTTTTTTTTCTTTCTATATAACTTATCTAGAAATGAGTAAGTAGAATTTAATCAATTGTACCAAAAATCAGTAGTTTCATGAAAAAAATTGTACTTTTAAAGTATAAGTCAACAAATATCTTAGTTTGACAGACAACAATAAAGATAAATCAACTTAAATGTACATTCCAGTTCTTGAGTACATTCATAAGAGATTCATATATAATTTAAAAATACTTTCTGCAATCTGGCAACATTATCCTGAACGTGCCCAATGTCATTTGAATATATTTCGTATAATTTTGCTTCTTTTCTACTTCTCTGAATAATCTGCCAACTACAACTTTAAGACAGTCTGTCATGTTATGAGGCAGAAAAGAATTCAGGCAATCATGAATTCATATGAGGGCTCAGTAATTTAAAGAAATTATTTTCCTGCCCAGATGAATGTAGGCTTAAAGATATCTCTGAGTTCTGAGTTGAGGCACAGTTATATCTCTGGATCCTGATGTTGGAGCCAGTGCTCTTGGCCAAACATTCTGCATTGTAGTTGACAGAATCTGAGCTCCCACAAACTTCTGAATGTATGCAATTGTATTTCATAACAGCAGGAAAAAATTATATGAAACAGAGGCATTTATAAAGATTTCTCTGCAAACACACATTTGGTATGTCTGTAGGCAAGCATATATTGACAGCCAGAAGCCTGGTCTCTCTTAGTAGTGAAAATGGATATGATTGCAAATAAAACAAATTTAACAGTGATGAAACTCTATCTCTGCTATCTAAACTTTCACCCATGCTAATATGTAGTTCTAGATTATTGAGTAGAAACTATCATGTTACAAAAATAAAGTTTTATTTAACTATATGTGGTGTGTCCTGTGACTGGCATCCCAAGGAAAAAAGGATTGCCTTAAGTTCTCAAGGTAGAGACAAGCTTAGTTTTTGTGTGTGTGTATGCATGCATCTATGTGTGTGTGTGTGTGTGTGTGTGCACATGACACATGTACATATGTTTACATATACATATATATATTAGTTAAATTTTCTTTCTTAAATAATTTTATTAGTTCTATGAGATTTAACACAAAGTAGTTTTAAAATAGTTTTTTTTACAATAATACAATTACATCATTTTTCTATCTTTCTTTCCTCATCAAATCCTCCTATGAGCCCAACCCCCTTTTCTCTTATCAGTTTTCTTATATGGTAGAGTACATTGACAGATTTTCATAGGTTCAACGATCCCTGCATCTCTGGGATGAAGTTTACTTGACCATAGTGGATCATACTTTTGATGTGTTCTTGAATTCTGTTTGTCAGTATTTTATTGAGTATTTTTGCATCAATGTTCACAAGGGAGGTTGGTCTATAATAAAATAGTTTAGTAATGTTCCTTCTATTTCTATTGTTCAGAACAATTTCAAGAGTATTGATAATAGCTCTTCTTTGAAATTCTGCAAGAATTCTGTGCTGAAGCTATATGGCCCTGGGCTTTTTTTGATTGGGAAACTTGATGACTACTTCTATTTCCTTATTGGTTATAGGTCTATTTAAATTGTTTATCTGCTCTTGAATTAATTTAGGTATTTGGTACCTCTCCAGAAAATTATCCATTTCTTTTAGAATTTCCAATTTTGTGGAGCACAGGTTTTTGAAGTATGACCTAATGATTCTCTGGGTTTACTAAGTGTCTGTTATTATGTCCTCCTTTTCATTTCTGATTTTGTTAATTTGGATATTCTCTCTCTGCTTTTTGGTTAGTTTGGATAAGGGCTTGTCTATCTTGTAGATTTTCTCAAAGAACTAACTTTTCATTTCATGGATTCTTTTTATTGTTCTCTTTGTTTCTATTTAATGAATTTCAGCCCTCAATTTGATTATTTCATGCAATGTACTCCTCCTGGGTCAGTTTGCTTCTCTTTGTTCTAGAGCTTTCAGATGTGCTGTCAAGTTGCTAGTGTGAGATTTCTTCAACTTAGTTATATAGATACTTAATGATATGAACTTTCTTCTTATCATTGCTTTCATAGCATCCCATATGTTTGGGTATGTTGTACATTTATTTTTGTTGAATTCTAGGAAGTTTTTATTTATTTCTTCTTTGACGCAGTAATGATTTAGTTGAGCATTGTTCAGTTTCCACGAGTTTGTAGGCTTTCTGCAATTTGTGTTGTTGTTGAATTCTAGCTTGAAGCAATCTTGGTCAATAAGATAAATGGGGTTATTCCAATTTTTTTTAATCTGTTGAGATTTGTTTTCTTAGTGAGTATGTGGTCAGTTTTAGAGAAGGTTCCATGAAGTGCTAAAAAGAATGAATATTCTTTTTGTTGTTGTTGTTGGGGTGAAATATTCTATAGATGTCTGTTGGGTCCATTTTAGTCCAAACATCTGTTAGTTCCCTTATTTCTCTTTTAAGTTTCTATCTAACAGACCTGTTCTGTGGTGAGAGTGGTGTGTTGAAGTATCCCACTCTTAGCGTGTGGGATTTGATGTATGATTTAAGCTTTAATAAACTTTCTTCCACAAATGTAGGTACCCTTATATTTGGGGCATAAATGTTCAGAATTGAGACTTCATCTTGATGGATTTTTCCTGTCATGAATACGAAATATCCTTCTCCATCTCTTTTGATTAAATTTTGTTTGAAGTCTATTTTGTTAAATATTAGGATAGTTACACCAGCTTGTATCTTAGGTCCATTTGATTGGAAAATATTTACCCAAACCTTTACTCTGTGGTAATGTTTGTCTTTGAGGTTGAGGTATGTTTCTCATATGAAACAGTAGAATGTATCCTGTTTTCATATCCATTCTGTTAGCCTGTGTCTTTTTATAGACAAATTGATATTAAGAGATTTTAATGACCAGTGACTGTTAATTCTTGTTATTTTTTGGTTTTGTTTTTAGTGGTGGTCGTGTATTGTGTTTAGTATTTTAGTATTTGGTATTATAGTATGTGGTGAGGGGACTTTTTGTGGTTCAATCTATTTGGTGTTCTCTACACTTCTTGTGTCTTCATAGGCATATCTTTCTTTAGGTTGGAAAAGTTTTCTTCTATGATTTTGTTGAATATATTTTCTGTACTTTTGAGTTGCGATTCTTCTGCTTCTTCTATCCCTATTATTCTTATGTTTGGTCTTTCATGGTGACCCACATTTCCTGGATATTTTGTGTTAAAAAATTGCTGGATTTAGCATTTTCCTTGACAGATGAATCCATTTTATCTATCATATCCTCAATACCTGAGATTCTTTTATCCATCTCTTGTATTCTATTGGTTTTACTTGCCTCTGTAGTTCCCATTTATTCACTCAGATTTTCCTTTTCCTGAATTCCCTCAGTTTGTTTTCTTTATCACCTCTACTTCAATTTTCATATCTTGATTTCTTCACCTGTTTGATTGTTTTTTCTTCTGTTTCTTGGTTTTCTTTAAGGAATTTGATTTCCTCCATTTTTTTTCTTTTCCTCCATTTCTTTAAGGGAATTTTTCATGTCCTCTTTTAAGGCCTCTATCATCTTTATAAAGTTATTTTAAGTTTGCTTACTTCTGGAACATCTAGATTTGGTTTTTCAGACCTTGCTGTTGTAGGATCACTAGGTTCTGGTGGTGTCAGATTGCTCTTTATTTTGTTGAATGTGTTCTTACACTGCCATCTATGCATTTCTTCCTTTAATCCTAAATATGGAGCTCCATGTCATTCTTCCAATCAGTGCAGGAGGTGCAGGAGTGGCATATGGCTACAATGGTTTTGTGCCACAGGGGATGGTTAGCAAGGGGGTGGGGGAGGAGGTTGCTGCCTGGTCACTGGGACTGCAATGAATTGGGGGGGCACTGAATGTGTCCCCAGGGCCTAGAGACTAAAGAATTGGGCTGTCCAGTCTGGAGATCAGGGCCTTACCTCTTCCCAGTCAGTGCAGGGACACATATGGCTTAGCTGGTCGCTGGTGCTGTAAGCAATGGTTGGCAAGGGGCCACTTTTCTCTTTTAAATTCATGGTCTGGTTTTCTTTAATTGTTGCTATGTTTATGTTCCTGGGTTTATAAATATAACCTACTTAGTACATATAATGTTACTTTTATGTATATGATTTTAGGGTTTACCATGTTTTTGGATAACTAATTGGTGGGCTCCTGCCTGGGGAAGACTATTTTTCCTACTCTCAAAATTCCTTAGTTGTTTATATTTCTTTGTCTAGAGCTGAGTCTTCATGAGTTTTTCCTGTCTATACTGTGTAGAGTTGGGAGTACTCAGTCATATAAAGGTAACTTTCTATCAATTTTACACAATTTCTCCATGATGATAGATCATGTCTAGTCATTATGGTAACAGTACACAGAGAAAAAAAAATTTCTGTACAAACACATATCCATGCTTCACAAATGCCTTGACTGAAATCTTCTAAGCTAAATTTTTCCAGATGCTACCTCAGTAAATTCTCAGTTACTTGCCCAGGATCCATATATGTCTTGACCACAAACATCCACATCTCTTTTTTCTTTTGTTTTTATTAATTTTTTTCATTTATTTTACTTACCAGCCACAGTTTCCCCTTTCTTCCCCTCCCATTAACTCCTGCATCAACTCCTCCTCCATTCAGAAATGGGCAGGCCTCCCATGGGAGTCAACAAAGCATGGCATATCAAGCTGAGGCAGGACCAAGTTCCCCTCACTGCATCAAGGCTGGGAGGGTCATTCCAGCATGAGGAATAGGTTCAAAAAAACAGCTCATGAGCTAGGGACAGATCTTGATCTCACTGCTAGGGGCACCACAAACAGATCAAGCTACACAGATGTCACCTCCATGCAGAGGGCCTCAAAGAACCCAAAATTATATAATGGAACAAAGAAATCATCCTAAACAAATGGTGCTGGCATAACTAGAATATTTTCATAAAGAAGAATGCAAATAGATCCATATCTATTGTCCTGCACAAAACTCAAGTACGAGTGGATGAAAGATCTCAAGATAAATCCAGTTACACTGAACCTGATAGAAGAGCAAGTGAGTAGTCTTGAATGCATTAGCACAGTAGACACTTTCTGAATATAACACCAGTAGCACAGACACTGAGCAAAAATTAATAAATGGGACCCACTGATGCTGAAAAGCTTCTGTAAGACAAAGGACACTGTCAGTAAGACAAAGCAGAAGCCTACAGAATGGGAAAGATCTTCACCAGCCCCACATCTGAGAGAGGGGCTGATCTCCAATATATATAATGAACTAGAGAAACTTGACATGAAAATACCAAATAAACCAATTTAAAAATGGAGTTCAGATTTAAACAAAGTTCTCAACAGAAGAATCTCAAACAGCTGAGAAACACTTAAAGAATTGTTAAACATCTTTAGCTATGTGAGATATCATCATACACCTATAAGAATGGCTATGATCAAAAATACTAATAATAGGCTATGTTGGAAAAGATGTGAAATTAGGTAACACTCCTCCCCTGCTGCTGAGGGTGCAAACTCATCCAGGCACTTTGGAAATCAGTATGGCAGTTTCTCATGAAAATGGGAATAAATCTACATCAAGACCCAGCTATACCAATCTTTGGCATATATTCAAAATATACTCAATGATACCACAAGGACACTTGCTCAATTGTGTTCATATGAGCAATGTTCATAATAGACAGAACCTGGAAACAACCTAGATGTCCCTCAACCAAAGAATGGATAAAGAAAATGTGGTACATTTACACAGTGGAGTTTTACTTAGTGGTAAAACAAAACAATGATATCATGAAATTTCCAGGCAAGTAGATAGAACTAGAACAATTCATCCTGAGTGAGGTAACCCAGACCCAGAAAGAAAAACATGGTATGTACTCACTCATAAGTATATATTAGATATAAAGCAAAGGATAAGCAGGCTACATTCCACAGCCCCAGAGAAACTAGGTAACAAGGAGGCGCCAGGAAAACTCCCAGGAATCCACAAGGATGACATTAAGATTCCCAGCAATAATGGAGTGGATGCCTGAACTGGCCTCCTGTAATCAGATTGGTAACTACCCTAACTGTTATCATAGAACCTTCATCCATTAATTGATGGAAGCAGATGCAGAGATTCACAGCCAAGCACTGGGCTGAGCTCTGGCATTGCAGTGGAAGAGAGAGGAGGGATTGTGCAAGCAAACTGGGGCAAGATCATGGCAGGGCAACCAACACACATAGACAGCTGACCTGAGCTAGTGGGAGCTCACAGACTTTGTACATCTCTATAACTTTTCAAATTAACTACTTGCTGTTCTGTTAGGTAAGAAAATTCCCTGTGATTTTTGCCTTCAAAGTTGCCATCAATAGTTCTGTAATGTAACAGAGTACATATAGTATGCAATTATTGTAGTTTCAAATGTAAATCTAATAAACTTTTAAACAAGTCTGTTCTTTATGAGTTTATTGGGATGCCCCTTCAAATGAACATGTACAAGCTAAGTAAGAAGTATTGAATAGAAAGAAATAAGGACAAAAGAATATTAGGAACTTTACTTAGCATATTTTTTCCTTTTAAACCTTTTTAGGCCTGATTCCTAAGGTATTATTTCTTATGCTAATGGACTGTTGCAGAAAATTCCTCAGTCACCGCGTAGCGGTGGCACACACCTTTAATCCCATCACTCAGGAGGCAGAGGCAGGCAGATCTCTGTGATTTCGAGGCCAGTCTGGTTTACAGAGCAAGATCCAGGACAGGCACCAAAACTACACAGAGAACCCCTGTCTCAACAACAACAACAAAAAAAAAAGAAAGAAAGAAAGAAAAGAAAAAAAAAGCCTCAGCCTTCTTTGTAGACCTTCAAAAAATCCAGCAGGATTTATTGATCTTGTTGCAGTCACCTTTTGAGCAACAGTCAGTCACAAGATCCTAGAGCAGAATTAGAACAATAAAATATCAATTCTGAATTTATGTGTAGTTCAAAAATTCCTTCCAGAAAAGTCATAGCCTAGACATAATTTTTTGTAGAAAAATACAAATAGGTCCATTTATATCACCATGCACAAATCTCACATATAAGTGGATCAAAGACCTCAAAATAAAACCAAATTAACTGAACCTGATAGAAGAGAAACTGGAGAATAGCCTTGAATGATTAGCCCAGGAGACAACTTCCTGAATAGGACAACAATAGTGCACACACTAAGTTCAACACTTAATAAGTGGGACCTCATAAAACTGAAAAGCTTCTGTAAGGAAAAGGACTCTTTCAATAGGACATGATGGCAAACCTACAGAACAGGAAAATATTTTAGCCAATCTCACATCTATTGGAGGGTCAATATCTAAAATATATACAGAACTCAAGAAATGGGACATCCAACACCCAAATAGTCCAATTAAGAATGCGGTAGAGATTTAAATAAAGAATTCTCTACAGATCAATTTCAAGTGAACATAAATCACCTAAAGAAGTATACAGCATTCTTAGCCACCAGAGAAGTGCAAGTGAAAACAATACTGATAATCCATCTTACACATGTTAGAATTACTAAAATAAAAAACACGTGTCAGCTCATGTTGGAGAGGATGTGGAGTGAGTGGAACGCTCTTCCATTGCTGGTGGGAGTGCTAACTTGTACAGCCACTTTGGAAATCAACATGGTGGTTTCTCAGAAAATTGGGAATCTATCTATCAATCAATCAGTCAATCAATCTTCAAGACCAAGCTGTACCACTCCTGGAAATATATCCAAAAGATGATCCACATTACCACAAGGACACTTACTCAACTATGTTCATAGCTGCCTTACTTAGTAATAGCCAGCAACTAGACATTGCTTAGATGGCCCTCAAACAAAGAATGGATTAAGAAAATATAGTACATTTACACAATTATTACTCAGCTGCTACAAGCCGCAAAAAAAAAATACAAAGTAGGATTTCAGCTGATTATGACAAAGCTAATACCTGGAAGTAACCAAGGGCCTTCCAGAGGTCAAGCTGAGGCTCAAGGAACCTTGGTGGTATTTGGCTTTTGATTATCAGCCGTTTTCTGCTATGAGTTTCTTGTGTGCTATTGTAGCTTTTCCATCATTTATTGGGGACCATTTCCCCTCTACCAAAGGAATATTTATATAACCTGCTCTGACAGCTATGCACAGGCAGAACCCCAGTCAAGCTTCACTATCATCATTGGCAGCATCCGGCCAGGTCCTCTCCAGAAGGAGGAAAGTACCTTATCAGAGATAGCTCTGCACTCTCTAAGAACAGACTTAAGCATCCAGACTACCTGTTTGAGAAGGCCTGGTGGATGTGCCAAATAAGCTCAACTTCCTCCTTTCCCAAATCTTACCTCTAGTTCCAGATCTTCCTTCAACTATCACCAGAGGCATCTAGCTATACACAGGTTGCCTAGCGACTGAACACACCTTTCCCCACCCTGCAGAAAAACTGCAGATAGCTTGAACAGATAGGAGTCACAGGAAAAAGAAGGCAGTTTTATTTTCTCCCATTGACCTAGCAATTTATAGATTTTTAACATTTTCTACCAATCACATTTAAGATTATAGTTGAGCATATAAGATCCCTCTTCTTAGATATTACCCAAATTTAGCCTTTAGTTAATTCATTAGTCACTTCCCTATTGGACTGCAAATGATAATTAACAATTACTGCCCCTCTATGTGATTCTTATCACCACTCCATTTGACCCTGAAAGCCTGACAATCACTGCCTGAGGAAACTCTTACTTGCCTTTATGACCACACAAGAATTCAGCCTGGTGACCTTGCTCGACCAGTGGACTGCTATTGCTTGGGTTTATAACTGGACTCTGGAGAGACTTGGGGGGACAGAGAGATGGAGAACAGAGAGGGACAAGGAGGATTTTGACCAGAGAGAACGTGTGAACGAGATGGAAGATGAGGAAGAGTCAGATGGGGAAGTACTAGTTGGGTAAGAATGAGATGAAAAGGACCTCGATGAGGCAGAATTAAGACAAGAGAATTAAGATAGAACTTGGAGTAGTAAATAAACATAGAGAGAAATCAGGCAAGAAAGGAGCTAAGCATGAGAGCAGAACAGAAGCTTGTAGAGACAGAACTTACACAGAATAATAAAGTATATGGACTATGGAGTGTTGTGTACATAAATTCATTTTTTCACAAAAGATTAATTATCAGTTGGTTGTAGATTCTTCCTGGACCCTGGGAGGGGACTATTGAGGGCCTGGACCCCCATAGTCCCCGATACTCAGCTGTTAAAAAAATGACATCATGAAATTTGATGGCAAAGGGATGGAACTAGAAAAGATCTTGATCTAGATAATAAAATCCCAGGAAGACAAACATGGTATGTACTCATTTATAAACTGATATTAGCTGTAAAGGTAACTGTGCTACGATTCGCAAACCAGAGAAGTTAAGTAACAAGGAGGCTCAAGGAGGGACACATGGATCTCATTGTGAAGGGATTTAATAGAACAGTCGTTGCTGTTGAACCAGGGGAGGGGTCTGGAACAGTGGGTGGCATGAGAACAGGGGGGTTAGGTGCGGGATGATGGGAGAGATAGAACTTGAATAGACAACTGGAATCAGACAGCATCCCTGGAACAATCTAGTGCAACAGAAACTCCTAGAAAACTGTGAGGGTGACCCTAGCTAAGACTTCTAGCAATGGGGATATGTAGCATGAAAAGCCATTTCCTACAACAGACAAGTGCTCCAGTGGAGGAATTGGGACACCTACCAAGCCACAAAACATTTGACATATAATTTATCCTGTTTATAAGATATGCTGGGGTAAAGATGGTTCAGAAATTTTGGGAGTGATCAACTAATGGCTACTTCAGCTTGAGATCCATGCCATGAGAGGGAGCACACCCTGAGGGCAAGGTGCCAGTTTTGGGAAAGCCCAGAGACCTAAAGAGAACCAAGAACAACTGGCAAAAAAGTCAATATTCATAATGATGTTCTGCTATACTCATAGATCAGTGCCTAGTCAACTGTGATCACAGAGTCTTAACCGAGTACCTGACAGCAACAGTTGCAGAGACACATAACCAAATATTGGGTGGAGCTCAGGGAATCTTGCAGAAGATGTGAAGGAAGAATTGTAGGAGCCATTGGGGTCAAGGGCACCACAAGAAAACCCACAGACCCAACTAACCTGGGCTCCTAGTAGCTCAGATGAACTGAACTGACAAGCAGGAAACGTGTATGGGTCTGGTGTAGGCCCTCTGCATATATTGGACAATTGTGTAGCTTGGTCTTCTTGTGGGACTTCTACAGTGGGAACAATTCGGGACTCATTACTCCTACCAAGTTACCTCGTTGAGCTTTAATAGAAGATGTGGTGCCTAGTTTCACTGCGCCTTGATATATCATGGCTGGCTGATATCCTTGAGATGCCTGTTCCTTTTTTTGAAGAGAAACAGGAGTGGATTGTGGTGGGGTGTGTGAAAGGAGAGACTAAAAGGAGAAAAGGGAGGGGCAACTTTGGTTGACATGTAAACAAGAACAGAAGAAATAAATAAATAAATAAATAAATAAATAAAGATTTTAATCATACTTACTGAAATGAACAATAATAAATTTAAACAAACTTTAGTGTATTTTAGATATCTTATTTCCTCAAAAACCTATCTGAACAGATTTTACTTTTTTTAAATTGATTTACCTAAAATTTTATGGATATATATATTATGAATATATTTTACTTGAATATGAATAACTTATTGGTATAACAACTGTATATATGAGACTTGACTTTTAAAATACACCACTGATAACTTTTTATGACAGGTCTTAACTTTGATCAATAGCCACACACCCAGTACCAGAGGATGCATTAAATTGTTTGTGCATCAATACCATATGTGACATACTAGCAGTAACTGAGGTAGCATTTGTTTCAGTTTATGCAGCTCTATAATTATCTAGGACAATTTGTTGGTTTTATAGTGGACAGACTGAAACTAAATGTGGAATTTTAGGGATCTCCACAACAACATCATTACATCCTTTAATGATGGCATTAATCTCTTGCAATCATATTGGTACAAATTTGTGTTTGTAGTACAGGAGAAGGGCCTTTTGTTTGGTTTTCCCTATCTCAGTGTCTCTAAATTCACATGTGAAAAATTTTTGATGAGGGTTCTTTCAATTACAATTTAATCATTCCTATTCTACAAACAATCAAACAATTACAGCATACATACTTTGATATTTTGGGGTGACTGTTTTATGTGTAGTAGGTCTCTGTTAATCATCTAGACCCATAAGCTCTCATGTCCACATGGCATGTCAATCCACATAGTATCAGAATAAATCCAGACCTAATATTCAATAGATTTTTCAGTGACTTCAGTTCTGAGATATATCTATATTTATATATAGATATATCTTCTGTGCATTTGTGTGTTTATGTGCGCTTGTGTCTGTATACATATGGAATGTTACTGGATAGTCTTAAAATGAGGAATTTCTTATAGCAATCAGACTTCATTTAAATTGGAGATCAAGTGACTTTCAGTACCGTCAGGCTAAAATTCAGGGAAGAGGAACTGAATGTAAAGGGAAGAGTATAAATAGCAATTGGCTTCCCTTCAACAAATGAGGTCACATAAGAAACAAATGAAAACCATTAGTGTTTTTGATCATCTTGTCTGATACATGGGAAAGAAGGTAACTTCATTCAGAAAGACTCAGAAATGTTGGAGGCCAGTTCCTACCTTTTAAGGGGTTCCTATGAGGAGGATAAGAAATTTTTAGATAGAAAGATAGGGGAGAGGAGACAGATAGAAACACAGAAGGACCTGATCAAAAACCACCAGCCCCTTGTGTCTCTTCAAAAGGGCTTTTTATAACAATGCCAAGAGGTAGGGCAAAAGACCACTCCCTTTCTGGATCAAAGCATACTGCACAGCCAAGTGTAGACATTTCCAAACACCTGGTAACTATGTCTGTGGTCCAGTCATTTCTCTCTGCAGCTCTGCTGGGTAAAGCAAACTCAGATCTCACTAGGAAACCTTTGAAACCTCTATGGGTCTCCACAGAGAAAGAACTCTGGCCCAATGTGAACTTCATGCCAGTAACAAAATAGCCTACTGATGACCATGGAAATAAGCTGTACCCAATTCTAAAATTTAAAGTATAGAAAATACCCTTTCCTCCATTGCATTCTTCAAACATCAGCTGCATTTGCTTTTGTCGAGTTCCGGTGTAATCACAGAAGACCAGTAACTCATGGAGCTAAGTCAGCAACTCTGCTTCTTGAGAACTTCATTTCCTTACATCCCATTTCTGAAACAGATTAACCTCTGAACACAGTTTATAACAAAAGTGTGCTTGCACCTAATAAGGTGTGACTGTTCAATGTATGTGCGATGAAAAGAAAATCTATTCTCCCCCTAAAAAGGCAAAACAACTGCACTCATGTTTAACAGATGAACATCATTTTTTGTTTTTCTAAGTCATGATTGTCCTTTGACTTTTTTTTTTTTTTTTTTTTTTTTTAGGTACAGAAAAGTAGAAAACCTTCTGCTATCATATCTGTTGCACTCAAAGAATTATTCTTACTGGTGATAAGTGGTAGCAATTCTACTACTCTTTATAACTGTAAAGGCCAGTTTGTCTACTATATTGATAGCCTTCTTCACCAGTTGGTTACTTTGCATGAGAAGTCCAAAGTGTGCCTATGGCAGTTGTTGTTAAGTCCCACTTTCTTTTCTGTGTGTCTTAACAGAAACTCCCTTTTAGGGAATTAGGATAACTAAACCAGTAAAGCCAGAAATCATGGAAATAGGAAGGCATCTTTTTTGGGTGGACAATAAATTTCTAGTAGCAACAATTTGAGTTTGTTTCCAGTTTCACTCCATTGGTTTTAAGATATCAGAATACTGCTCAAGGGAGAAATAATAACAAATATGAGATTAATTGAATAAGCTATATTTAGGAAGACATTTACACTAACTTTCAGGATGTTGACACATATTTGAAGTAAAGCTGACTTTGAAAATTTGTGTGTAATATTATGCTAGCTGCTTCATAGGTGTGGGTAAAATAATGGGGAATTCATATTGCATCATTCCATTTTTTCCTTCTTATTGAATTATTTCTTTGTCTAGGCAAATGCTTAATGGAAGACTATTATGATAAAGGAAGCACATTGTAGTTCCACAGATGGAGATTTAATTGGGAGCATTGTCAAGAGAGAAGGCAATCGACCCCAGAGTAAGAACAAATCACAAAGGAATATTGCTTTCCCCACAGTGGAATTTCAGTCCTCCCACTATGTTTCTGGCAGAAACACAGTAACACCGAAGCAGGGTAAAATATGGGACTTAGTGTTGATCTTTACTGTGGGCAAGATGAGGTAACAGCAGTGTGTCCCATTCTCAGTAGCTTGAGTGACATCTCTTCTGATGCTGGGACTTTGTTTACTTAACCTTTAAGCAAGAACACAGGTGTCTGGGAGAAATATTCTGCCAGATACAGAATGAGTCATTTTGCTCACTTGATTAAAATCCCCAGGCCTGATATTTTTCTTTGCTAAGCATTTCCATGACTCACAAGTATTTCGACATTATGTGCCCTCTCCGAGAGATCTAGCAACACAGTTCTTTTGATTCTTCATCTTAGAGAATAAAAACATAATCATGTCTCATTCATTGTGTGTGTCTGTAATTATTGACTTTTACCTTTTCTGTGTAAAATAAATATCCAGACACTATTTAGTGTCTTGCAGCTTCAATAATTTTTAACATGTCTCTCAGTGCTATGATCCAGGATGGATGTAATGTCAGAGTCATTAACTGTTCATAAAGCAAAGATATTTACATGGTGCTTTGGCCGTTTCATAACAGCCCGAACTTTTTATGACTCAGTTTTTCATTATAAATGGATATACCCATGAAGCCATACTTCTGTTTTGACATGGAAAAAACAATGTAAAAAGAGAATGGGCTAACGTCACCACATGTCACTAGCTCACACAGTTTGTGCACTTGGAACTTTTGGGGCCTAACTTTCTGTACAGTACTTATATTTAATAATGAAATATGCTATGCATGTTAAAATGTGAGTCTTGATAAGCTCAATTCTTGGTAGGAGGCAGAGGTGTAATATAAACTTGATTAGTGATAGTTCACCCAAAATCAAAAATGTATTGTCAGAGCCTTTTCCAGAGGAATTATTTACCTACAATAGTTTACATTGCTAGTTTAGAAAAGCAAGAAAATTCTTAATGTCAATATTCATTAGGGTTAAAAAATGGCATGTCTGAGAAATACTAAATAAAGAATTGAACTGCATGATTTTTTTTATTTCTGCTAAAAAAAATCTGCACAAGAATGTCACCTGAGTAATAAACCTAAAGACCAAGTAGTTAAAGTGAGCAAGTGTCATAGAAGGCCAAATTGACCTGAACCATGATAGAGAAAGTTCAGTGGAGACTCTTGATTATGAGGTAGTGTATGGCAGAGTTTAGTATCCCTGCTGTACATATTCTACCTCAAGGACCCATTGCGAGAGGAAGAAGTCCTTCAGGGCCTAGAACTGTGTTAGGTATCAACCAAACTATTTAAGATCACAATCTCATTACAGGTATAACTCCTTAAATACTGATTTACAGTGTTTATTTGAAACTTTGTACTGTAAAATAAAAACTAGTTTATATTAACCAATCACATTGTATGTGGATATCTATAGTAATCTGTCATTTCTGGTAATTGTAATAACTAGTGGTCCATCTGGTAGGTTTGAAAAATAGTTTTCTTATGCTCCTTGTGAGTCGGTTAGGGCTAAAATAATTAGGTGAGGTTACATTCAATTTATAAGATGCAAAAGACATAATTATTGCCTTCATTTTTTGGCTGTTAAAGACCACATGAATTCCTTAACATATAGACATTACTACATCTGGGAAGCAAAAACATCATTCAAACCATTTTTTCTATGATTTACTCTGCCTTCCTGACTCTTTTACCATCCTTTCCATATTTAAAGAACCATTAATGTTACAGGAATTCCCTCTGAGGAGATGTATTGTGAAATATTTGTTTAACTAATCAGAGATGTGTTGCTGTTTTACCTTGTCTGGCTACGGCACCTAATTGGTCTAGTCAAGAGTTGAATGGCCAATAGTGAGGAAGGAGGTATATAGGCAGGACGTCTTGGCATGGGGAGAGTAAGTAGGAGGAGGGATGTAGGCTCAAAGAAAAAAAGAAAAAGAGATTCCAGGGAGATGCCAGGGGCCAGCAAGCCAGACATAGAGGAAAGAAGAAAATACAGAATGAAAGAAAGGTAAAAATCTCCAAAGCAAAATATAGACGAATAGAAACAGGTTAAATTAAGTTATAAGAGTTAGTGGGAAAAACCTAAGCTGAGGCCAAGCACTAATAATCAATAATAAATCTCCATATCTTTATTTTGGAATTGACTGGTGGCCAAAAGAAAATTCCAAACACAAAGATGTCTTAATTAGGATTTCTCTTCCTCTCTCTCTCTCTCTCTCTCTCTCTCTCTCTCTCTCTCTCTCTCTCCATCTCTCTCTTTTTTGAGTCAGGGTTTCTCTGAGTACCTCTTGCTGTTCTGGAACTCACTCTGTAGATGAGGCTGTTCTTGAACTCACTGAGATCTGCCTGCCTGTGCCTCCTGAGTGCTGGGATTAAAGACATGCACCACCACACCCAACCTAATTAGGGTTTCTATTGTTTTAGTAAAGTTACATAATGAAAAGAAAATGGAGGACAGAGTTTATTTCATTTTAAAGCTTGTAGCCCATCTTCCAAAGAAGTCTGGGCATGAGCACAAAGAAGACAGGATGCTGCAGGAAACTGATGCTGCTTACTGCCTTGCTCACTTTTCTTATCCCAGGGCAAGCTGGCCAGAAGGACACCTCTCACAATGGGCTGGGTCTTCCAAATGAATCAGTAATTAAGAAAATGTTCCTTAGGCTTATAAACAGGATGATCTGGTGGGGACATTTTCTCAAATGAGATTCATCCTTCCAAAATGACTCTAGCTTCTATCAAATTGACATAAAACTACCCATCATGAGATTTTCTTCTTATATCAAAGTTCTTAACTTTATGAAACAAACAGCATGCATTTTTGCCATGAAAAATAAGAAATAGACATAGGATGTACATGTCAAAGCATGAACAATTTTGAGAAAAAATTTCTAACTATTGTCTTAACTGAAACTACAAAAAAAAAAACCCACAAGGTATACTTTAATTTAAAATAATTTGAATAGGAAAGAAGGGATTACATGAAATTTTATTTACTGGACTCTACCAAGATTTACATGGCATATCAAAAAAGCAAAACAACCTTTATGTACTCCCTCATAAATACTTTTATAAATGAGAAAACCACAATGTTTTAAAAGTTATTTACTTTCAATTTCAATATATGTTTGTAAGAAGGTATTTAATTGTTTATCTCCAATAAGAGGTGTTATATGTTTACAATACATATCATTTTAAATATGTACCATATCACAGCTGAAAAGGGAAAATATAAATCACATAAACATATATATGCATGCATATATGCAAACTTTTAAACAAATTATAGACATATTCTATATATCGTAAGTGTCAAAAATAAAAGTTTCCATATGACTGCATATAAAAGACATTTATTGGTTGTGGAGCTGGTTCATTGGGAAAGAACGTATACCTGAAAGCATCAGCACTTTATTCTAATTTTAGAAACTTTGAAAGAATTAGCCAGGCATGGTTCTGCATGCCTGGAACTCCAAAATTTGGGAGGCAGGACGAGGTAGGTGAAATTCCCAGAGCTAACTGGAATGCCATTCCATTCTGGCTTCATATGTGAACGTTGGTTCAGTGACTTATCCACTCTCAAGAGAGTAGGAAGACACCATAGGTCCTGCAATGGTCTGCATGTGCAGGCATGAATGTGTGCACCTGGACACTCATGAACAGGTAACACACACACACACACACACACACACACCACCTACATCTATTCTTATTCATGTACACCATTTATTCCTTTTTGTTTCACTCTTGATTTATTTTTCCTTAGGAATGAAGCATAACTCTCTTCTCAAATAATTGTTATCTCTTGATTAATTGGAATTTTTGTCAGCTTTGCTCTGAGTTATGATAAACAGAAGAAAACCAAGCCTTGATTTCTCTTGTGAGTGCAAAGATAAAGGTCTGGATTAAACTATAGATTAGACAAGTAGTATTAACTGAAGGGTAAAGGGTTTGACTTTATTCATTTGTGTATACTGATAAAAAATTCTACATATGGAAAATTTGTCTCCTGCTAGACATTGGTAAAGGGACTATATCAGGAAGAGATGCCATTATTTCTTGCTCTGTGATAAGTATTTAATTAAAACAAACCTTCTATATTATCATTCAAAGTAGATCTTCCTGAAGGATTTTTTTAGAGTGATGCCAATTTGTGGGATAACATCTTTGAATTCTAGGAAGCAATGTTCTTTCCTCAGTTTAGAATTAGTATAAATGCAGTAATCAGCACTAATTCAGTAAGACCAAAATACCAGGAGCTTGCTGTAGTTCATCAAAACAATTACCAATACATGCACCTTTACCTTAGTAAACCCTCCAATTTTTTTTTTTATTTTGCATGCCATAGCAATGAATGAGTGATACAGGGATGGTATAGAGGTCAGTAGGCAGAGAAAGCACAGACAGATGAGGCATGAGGTTTATGGCCATTCCCTGTCTTCTGTATGTGAATTAAATGAAGCAGGTGACGCCCGTGACTACTGTTACTAATTACTAATTGCTTCACAATAAAATCATATTTATAAACAATATGGTCAAATTTAAAAGACTTGCCAAATCTGGATCAGGTTCTGCCCTGAGGCTTTCCTGTTCTGAGCCCCTGTGTAGAACATTGTAGGGATTTTGTGCCAACAGGAATGATTTTCCTCCTGTATTGAGACCAGTTCCTCTTAAAACCCCAGCAATGGCTCCTGTGTGCCATATGAATCAAGATTAACTTCTCACTTTGATTTTCATGACCTTCAACCATCTGGATTGCAACATTTTTATATTATGTCTTAGTACATTCTTTTAAAACTCAACAATCAAGACAAACTGAATTCTTTCTCTATTTTTTTTCTAAATTTTCATATGTATTACCTTTGGATAAGATATTTTCTCACTGATTCAGTATTAATACAAACCTTGTGTAATATTTAAAGTCTGCTTTTAATGCTGATCCTGCTTCCTTCTGATTCCTGAAGATTCATAGTGGATATATACTACTAAATCTAAAATGTGTATTATCAAGGTTCTCTGTCTGTCACTTGTTCTCTTTTTATTTCTCAATTCCTTATCTTTCTCTGTCAAATTTCCTTCTGTTCTCCATGTCTTCTTTATACTTTATGGTGATAA
Organism: Peromyscus aztecus; assembly: GCA_902168405.1. Classification (NCBI taxonomy): domain Eukaryota; kingdom Metazoa; phylum Chordata; class Mammalia; order Rodentia; family Cricetidae; genus Peromyscus; species Peromyscus aztecus. The sequence goes on from CABHPQ010151426.1 coordinate 38,332, forward strand.
ATGACATTTAGCTATATGTAAATTCTGTGCAAATAACTAATATAAATGTGTGATTGTATGAATGCATTTTATCAGTAACTACCAGAGTCAGTTAAATTGCCTAGGTTGAATAATTAAAAAATAAAATTCTAGACTAGACACATTTATCATCTCCAAGCCTCAAGGAATATCATAGAATAGAGTACAGAAAGAATGTAAAAGCAAGAATATGGTGAAATAGTCATCTAGACATGATATGGTCATTGAAGTAATGTTAGGGCAGTTGTGATTATCTTCACAAGGCATACACAATACTATTTTCATCAGCATTCCATTATGGATAGGAATGGGTTTCATGAGTCACATTCTCCCTGAAGATCCATGGTTGCTGAAGAAAGGAAACTCATTTTCTTCATTGGTAGAAGCACTGCTAAGTTTCCCATGCTCATCCTAGTCATGCCACTTAAACACAGTAGGTCAGAAAACTACACATACACACATACATATACATATACATATGTGCATTTTCATATATATATATATATGAATTTTCATATATATATATATATATATATATGAGGGGGACTTGTTGGAAACATGATTTCAGTAGGAGTATGAGAGTGATAATAGGATTAATAGGAGTTGAAAATTACTGGAATATATTATATACATGTTAAAGAATGAAACAAAAAATTCAAATAAACATTAAAAAAAATCTAATCCTAGAGACATAGCATACTATGCTCATAGATGAGCATGGCACAGTTAAATTGTAACTCACTTTCCAAATTCATTTTTTATTGAGTGAAACATGAAAGAAATTTTTTTAAAAATGGGTGCAGTGTCATATACATTGTTTGGGCTTGAAAGGTCATGAAAATTCATAAAATCAGTTGTAATTTATATTGATTCTACAGAAATAGGAAAAAAAGCTTTTCATGGTTGCTCAAGCTTGTAACTCCAGTATTCAAGAAGGCTGAGGCACAAACACTGGTATTTCAAGGTCATCCTGGACTATGTAGTGAATTCATGGGTGGGTTGGGCTACACTGTCTCATGAATACCACACACACACACACACACACACACACACACACACACACACACACACACAGAGGTAGGGGGAGAACACAAAATGACACATTAAAAAAAAGGTACAGACCAAGAAAGACTATAATAGATGTTGAAAGGTATGAGAGAAAGAAAGATTATTTCATTACAAAAGAAACGAATTCCAGCCTTTTATTTCAGGATTTGGTGTGGATATATATATATATATATATATATGTATATATATATATGATGATGTATGAATAACAATTATAGTCAAAAAAGAAGAATCTTTTGTTCACAGAATAACTTTTTCTGTGTATTAACTGTCATGGATCACACATAAAAATGAGATAAGAAAGTCCAGAAGAACTAAAACAATTTGGTAATTTGTTTTTATTTGGATCCTGGGTAAGACTTCACTGTGTTGTTATGTTTCTAAAGTAATTGCTTAACTAGCTGTACATCATTAATTTAGGTACAAATTGATTTTTATTGTTGAATTATTTCTGAAGTTCACAATAAACTAACTTTCTCTCTCTCTCTCTCTCTCTCTCTCTCTCTCTCTCTCTCTCTCTCT
>CABHPQ010151426.1:39949-55178 GCA_902168405.1 Peromyscus aztecus
TCTCTCTCTCTCTCTCTCTCTCTCTCTCTCTCTCTCTCTCTCTCTCTGATCAGGAGGAGGAAGAAGGGTTTATTTGGCTTACACTTTCATATTAGTGTTCATCATTGAAGGAAGGAAGGACAGCAACACAAACAGGGCCAAAACCTAGAGGCAGGAGCTGAAGGATCCAGCGTCTGTGGAGAGGTGCCACTTACTGGCTTGCTCCTCATGGCTTGCTCAGCCTGCTTTCTTTTAGAAGCCAGGGCCACCAGCCCAAGGACGGCAATACTCACAATGGGCTAGGCCATCCCCCATCAATCATGTATTAAGAAAATGCTCCACAGATTTGTCTACAGCCTGATGTTATGGAGGTATTTTCCTAATTGAGTTTCTTTCCTCTCAAATGACTTCAGTTTGTATTAAGCTGACTTAAAATTGTAGCTGAAAGTTTTTTTGTGTCCTGGCCTGCTGGCGGTCAGGACAAACCTCTCCCACTCATGTCCCCCAAGTAAACACACAGAGGCTTATATTAATTACAACTGGATGACCATGGCTCAAGCTTTTAGCTAGCTAGTTCTTATGCCATAAATTAGCCCATAATTATTAATCTATGTATCACCACATGTTCCATGGCTTTACCCGTGTCTCATTATGTGTTGCTCCTTGGGCGGCTCTCTGACATCTCTCCTCTCCTTCTTCCTGTCTCTCTCTTTGAATTTCCCACCTGCCTCTAAGCTGCCTTGCCATAGGCCAAATGGCTTTACCGATCAACCAATTAGAGCACCACATATTCACAACACTTCCCCTTTTCTTTTCTTTTCAAAAAGGAAGATTTTAACTTTAACATAATAAAATTACATATAATAAAAGTTATCAAGCAAGAATTATAGCTACAATATCTAGTCTATTTTTATTTGGCAAACTTAAAGAAGACATTCTATCTATCCTATATTTGTGAGTCAAGAGTTTCATATCTACCTTATCTCTTATCATAGCCAAGGAAAACCGTAATTATAATTATCTAGTCTTCAACTACATCAAAGACCTCAGAAGGATATAATATTACCTAAGTAAACAGGAAGAACATTGTAAGCAACTTCCAAAAATCTGAAATGACCGAGATAGCTGGCTACCTGGACAGTTACCCAACATTGCCCTGCAATGTTGGGGCATCTATCTTTAGCCCATAAGCCTAGTCTCTCAGTCATTTTTCTCTGTGTCCTGTAGAATGTCTGGCAGTCTCCTCTGTGAAGCAGGAACCTGAAGGACCATTTTGCCTTGCAAAGTTCAATGGTCACCTTCCTATGGGTCCTGCATGTCCAGTCAATACAACATTTTGTCAAGCAGTCGAGGCAAGAACAGTTTCTTGCCCAAATGGCTATTTTTCCAAGAATATAAACTCCATATGAAGTGTCTATGATGCTAATCTTTCTCTTTGAAGTAAATCGGTGTTGCCAGGAGCCAACCTGTCTCACTGTCCAGAAAGTTTACGTTTTTAAAACATTTTAAACGTCATATTCTATAGGTCTTTGAAGTGTTTGAAGATTTCTTATCTATCTGAAATATATCTATGTATACCTAGAAAACTAACATGACTATAAGTTTGACTATCATAGAAGACTAATTGTTAATCCATATTTCTTAACTATCTATTACACTTTAAATGAGTTATATAAACATAATACCTTAAACAAGAATAGAAATACACATACAGTATAACAAAATCAACTTTAAATTTGTATCATTAAACCAAAATCTATACCACTGCAAAACATTTTAAACAGGTTGCTCTTTAAAAGTAGGTTCAGTAATCCATCCTTGCATCCTGTCATATCTATATCCTATATTTCCATATCATACTCCTATAAAACAAAAATAAATTAATACATCTTTACTTCAACAAGGAAGAACCAGGACACATTTACAAGCTGAAGAAAGCAAAACCAAACTCCAACAGTGTAAATAATTGAATATCCAACATCTGAAGCTCACTCAGGATCTTCTGGGCTCCTCCAGGGTTCTTGGACCAATCTCCAGCTCTGTTCTCTGCAGCACACATAGCTTGACTTCTAAGATTGTATTATATGTTGTGATATTCATATTAGTGTACCCTCTTGTGAATGAAGCAAAAAGGAAAGGCTGTAGCTTAATAGTAGTTTTCTTGTGTGTCAGCTTGACAAGAGGTCAATTGTGATGGGTAATTTTATGCTGTGAATATGTGTTGTTCTAATTGGCTAATAAATAAAGCCATTTGGACTATGACAAGGCAGCTTAGAGGCAGGTGGGAAATTCAAAGAGAGAGACAGGAAGAAGGAGAGGAGAGATGCCAGAGAGCTGCCCAAGGAGCAACATGTAATGAGACACAGGTAAAGCCATGGAACATGTGGTGATATATAGATTAATAGTTATGGGCTAATTTAAGGCATAAGAACTAGCTAGCAAAAAGCTTGAGCCATGGCCATGCAGTTATAATTAATATAAGCCTTGTGTGTTTACTTGGGGGACACTAGTGGGAAAGGTTTGTCCTGACCACCAGCAGGCCTTGATACAAAAAAACTTTCAGCTGCAAATGGTGCCCAATGGCTTGAGTTTCCACCTAAAACCTAAAAATATACCATTGAGAAACTGAATTTTTAAAGAGATTTTATGTTTTAAAAGAGAATGTAAATTTTTAAAGAAGCCTAAATTTTAAAGTGTTTGAATTTGTAAGATGTCTCTTTAGATTATATTTACAATTTCTTTAGGGAAATTTATTTAAAAAATAATTCCAAAGACTTTAAGATCATTGAGTTTATTGTGAATCAGGTAAATAAAGCAATTTAAATAAGTATCTAAGAAAGACTGGTAATCTTTTGACTAATCTTAATTATGGGAGCATAAATCATTACATGTTCATGATAAAATATTCATTTCCCTATGAAGATTACTCTATTAAGAAATACCTTTGTAAAACATATATATTATTTGTAAAAAAATTCTAAAAAACTAGGTATTTAGCAAAGACACTCCAATAAAAGAACCCAACACTAAAGCGTCTATCTTTTTTCTTTTTTTAAAAATTTATGTAATTGAAATAGAACATCATCCCCCCCAACTCCTGCCAATACCTGTCAGCAGCCCCTTGTAGGTTCCATCCCTTAGAACCCTCCCATGTCCCTTACTCTGTCTAGTATTTTTTGATGTAGTATAAAACAAGTTATTGATTCATTGCATGAGTATATGACACATGTACTCGAGAAAACTTAATTTAAAAATTGCATCAAAAATGAAACGCTACCTGTTTTGGAAATGACTTATAACAAATTTGTCCTTTTTACTTAGGATTAGAAATGGTAATTTAGTCACTGGAAATGTAAAAGATTAACATTTTTTATGAAGTTCATTATCTGTCATGGATATGAATGCACATGAATACAAATAAAGTATTGAAAGATTAAGAGATGAGAATTGTATTGCATTTTATCTCAATACCATTAAAAACCATATACATATTAGTGACAGGAATGAAAGATTATGGAAATGCCACTTCTAGAGCTACTGAGGATATTCTGAGTCTATATATGAGTCAAACACTGCTTCAGAATAAAATATGTAGAAAAATGTGCATCCAGTACTTTAGGGGAGTGATGAATGTCCCTGATTTTTCAAACTCAAGTTACTGTTAAAAATGAACATTTCTCATGTTTGCATTTCTATGCACTTCTGAGATGCAGCCAATGTCATAAGCAGAAATGCTAATATTCCAAGAGAACAGCTGTTGTCATGGTATTTCTGGACTAACTGCTTGTTGGAAGATTAAATCTTGCTATAAAGATTGAATTTTCTCTCAGAATTCTCTGTTCAATTCCAGAAACTCAGCAAGTTTGAGTAGGTGAGAATAATTTGTGACAAGCAACCTCAGCTTGGTTATTTCTTTGAACTTAAGCAACCCTTTAAACTTTCTTGGCTATTATATACCTCCATTAATAGCAAATTAATATTGTACCCTTTAGAGGAAGTCATAACTATATTTAATTTACAGAAAATGGAAAATCCCAAAATTGAAAAAGGAAATTTGGAGTAAGGGGAAAAAATCCAAGCTTATTGGAAAATCTGACATATTTTTGAATGTGTATATGTTTTTCAAGCATATCTGACGTCCAATGAAAACCAAATTTGCTTAAATTTACCAAAATTGATTGAAAAACACAGAGACAACTATCAAATAACAATAGAAGTAAAGCACAAGTAAATGCAGTGCTATCCCCAGCAAAGCCCGCAATGTCTTATGTCACTGTTATATAACTTTTTGTTGATCAATGGGTGCATGACTTTACTATTGTTGCTAAATTTTTTTTCAATAAAGTCTCTATTTATTTTCACATTAGCTCATAAAATATTAACCGAGTTCCTACCATGTTCTTGGTTCTTTGCAAGGTGTCTTGAGTATTCTGGCAGAAGAGAAGACATAAAACTTACTGTGCTTCTTGAATATGTCTTTTAATCAGAAGGGAGACTTCATAAAAAGAAGTAATTATCTCTACAATGACAACTGACTCCACAATACAGGAAAAGCACTGTTTGAAACACATTAATACCATTAGAGTCCCCACAACAGCCCTATAAAGAACAGGTGATTTTTTTCTTGTGTCAACGCAGTCCAGTGTCCCAGGTTTCCTCTGAGTAGGAGCCAGGCTTCAGCTTCAAGTGTTCCCTCAGAGCACAGAGTTCCCAGGGAACTTGCTGTCAAATATAATTTTAATATCTTTGTGGTTTGAGAGGATATAAAGCTTGACAATTTTTATTGGTTTGCAACATAATGTAGTACATAGTACATTTTCAGACCTGTTTCATATTCGTTCCGTTTCCTTCCTTACCACCCTCTTATGTCTCTACCTCCTTCTGAATATTCTGTCTTAAAACAATTATTCAGTAATTTTTGTATTGCTGTGATCAAGTGCCTTACAGGACTTGTTCAAGGATTAACCTGAAGGGCAAGCAAAGCATGGTAGGGCAGCTCCATTAATGGTAGCAAGAGAGTGAGGCAGACTTGTTCATAGGGAGTGGACAAGGAAGCAGGTGCAGTTATTGAAGGGCTGGACTTGAACATTCAAAGGCCCACACTTAGTGACCTCTGTACTCCAACTGGGCCTTACCTAAAGGTACATCCACCTCCCCAGATAGTGCCATAAGGCTGAATATAAGTTCTCAAAGACTGAACATGTGGGAAAACATTCCATGTTCAGAATATAACAGTTATTAGTTAAAGACTTATGTTTACTAAACATCTATATCCAGTTGAAGGTATCACCTTAAATCATATTTTATAAGAATTATCTCATTTAAATGTATAAATATACTATTAAAGAAATAACGTGGGCTGAGTGGCAATGGCACACATCTTTAATCCCAGCACTTGGGAGGCAGAATCAGGCAAATCTCTATGAGTTTGAGGCCAGCCTGGTCTACAAAGCGAGATCCAGGACAGGCACCAAAAGTACATGGACAAACCCTGTGTCTAAAAACAGAACAAAACAAAAAAAATTAATACATCACACAACTTAACAAAAGTATATAAATATTTAATAATTTTAACGATTTTATTTCAAAATAGCATTGATTACTATTATCAGTTGTAGTGGGTAGCCATTCCAGCTTTGATCTGAAAGTTCCAAACCCCACTGAAGCTTCAGTAACTGTCACACCTACAAGGTGGGGCCGAGAGAGGACCCTGAAGACCCAAGATCCAGATGCACCAGCTCTCTTGGTTCCTGGAACCAGGACACTGAAGGTAGACGGAGCAGAGTTCTCCAGAGAACACCGCCGGACAGCACTACACCTTTCCCAGACCCTGCAACCTATCCCTTCACTTGTAAGTTACCCCACAAAATAAACCTCACTTTTAACTATGTGGAATGGCCTTAATAATTTCACCAATATTATCAGGTTTGACCAGCCAAGACCCCCTGAAAGGTCTCCAATGATACCATGGCCCAGATGACCAACATCCAGAATAGTTTCAAGACAACTGGCTCAGACGATACACCCTCACAGACTACTCCATAATCCTAAAAATTTCTTTGTGTCCCCATAAGATACAGAGCACATTTCCAGCAGGAAGTAGTATGAAAAACTACGCCCAAATTCCCAAATATACCAAGCTGGCTTTGGAGATGGAAATTTGCTCACTCCTTTGTCCCCACTCAGAAGAGCCCTCTGGTGTGGGACAGTGAAAAACCAATATTTTTATTTAAAACAGGTTGATTATAAATGTGATCCCTTTCTAAAAAAAAGGGGGGGAGAGTATAAATATGATAGAATAAAAGGATAGATTAATGAACCTACTTTTAAAGAGCAACTTGTTTAAAATGTTTTACATTGCTACAGATTTTAGTTTATTGATACAAATTTAAAGTTAATTTTGTTATATTGTGTGTAAATTTCTACTCTTATTTAAGGTATTATATTTGTACAGCTCATTTAAAATTGTAATAGATAATTAAAAATAGATTAATAATTAGTCATCTATGATAATCATACTGTAACCATGTTAAGTTTTCTAGGTGTACATAGATATATTTCAGATAGATAGGGAATCTTCAAACACTTCAAAGAATGACATTTAAAATGTTTTTAAATATTTAGACTTTCTGGACACTGAGACACGTCTACTCCTGACAGCACTGATTTACTTCAGAGAGGAGGATGGACATCGAAGACACTCCATATGGAGTTTATCTTCACCTTGGCAAAAATAGCCATTTGGGCAAGAAACTGTTCTTGCCTAGAATGCTTTATCAACTGGACATGCAGGACCCATAGGAAGGTGACCACTGAACTTTGCTTGACGAAATGGTCCTTCAGGTTCCTGCTTTGCAGAGGAAACTGCCAGACATTCCACAGGACACAGAGAAAAATAACTGAGAGACTCTAGGCCTATGGGCTAAAGACAGATGCCCCAACTTTACAAAGGAACATTAGGTGACTGTCCAGGCTGCCAGCTGTCTCTGTCTACCCTGCAAGACTCCCAAAAGTTGCTTACATCTTTCTCCTATTTCTCAGGTAATAGTATATCCTTCTGGGGTCTTTGATGTAGTTAAAGACTAAAGTTATAATTTCCTCAGTTATGATAAAAGATAAGGTAGATATAAAACCTTAGACTCACAAATATAAGATAGATATCTTCTTTAATATTGTAACTATAATTCTTGCTTGATAATTGTTTTGTCATATGTAATTTTACTATGTTAAAGTTAAAACCTTCCTTTTTGAAAAAAAAAGGAAAAGGGGAAGTGCTGTGGATGATTGATTGATAAATAAAACACTGATTGGCCAGTAACCAGGCAGGAAGTATAGGCGGGACTAGCAGAGAGGAGAATTTGGGGAAAGGAAGACTGGGGGGAGGAGACACAGCTGCCATCATGAGAAGATGTTAAGATACTGGTAAGCCACGAGCCACATGGCAACTTATAGATTAATAGAAATGGGTTAATTTAAGATATAAGAACAGTTAGCAAGAAGCCTGCCATGGACATACAGTTTGTAAGCAATATAAGTCTCTGTGTGTTTACTTGGTTGGGTCTTAGCAGCCATGGGACTGGCGGGTGAGAGAGATTTGTCCTGACTGTGGGCCAGCCAGGAAAACTCTAGCTACAATCAGTCAATTAAATAAACCACTTAATTACTGAGAGTATTTTTTAAAGAATGAACTAACTTTGTAGTTTGGGTATTCAGGTTGTTTCTATAAGATAATAATTTCTTCAGGAAAGCAACCTCCTATAAGTTGCCCATGTTCAGACAAATGAGCTCATCCCACACTGCTCAGATAGTTGTAAAAAAGGGAAATGAGGTTGGACAGAAGATTCTAGGAAAAATTTGGTCAGGGATTGAGCATGAGTGTAATCAAAATATATTGTATTCATGTAAGAAATTCTAAAGGAACAATTTTTTTATTTTTATTTTAAATTGTAGTCACTTCTGAAGAAAATGTTTTATAAGCTACAATTACTAAGCATAGAAAATCTTTCAGTACTGTACATTTTCCTATAAATAAAATTATAAACTAAAAGAAAGGAATGTCCATTATAATTTATAATTACTCATAAATATGTTATGAATAGGAAAAAGCAGCATTACCTAAAAGGATTTCAGCAATGTGAATGAATTCATTTGGACACAAATGCATAATTATGGGTGCAGCTGAATAGTTATGCATGAAAGAAGAGAACTGTTTGACCAGAGAGCAATATTGGAAAGTAGACATACCTGTACAAGCATACACAATAACTGCTTAACTACAGTGTGTGAAAATCATCTAATATGATTATGACTGTCAATGTATACATGCAGAAATTATTAAAAGAAGGATAAGTGGGTTATGATCCAACAACGACCAATCACCATTAGATACAATGGTACTCACCAGTGGTAATAAGGAGAGAAAATCTTGCTAATGTTTTTGACAGTACTGTGTTCCTCAGTTTGTCACATAATGGATGACTCTTAAGTATTCAGTAACAATAATCCAACATATTAGATACAAAGAGTTTACAAATCTACACATTCTTAAATTAAGTGTTCATATGAACACGCTCAAGTTAACAATAGGATAGATTTATTTATATCATGCGCTCTTTCTTTCTTTACTGGGATAACCTTGTACACTGTGTGAAGTTTTGCCTATTTCCTTCGTCATTTGCCTAAGGCACCTTCTGATTGATTTAATAATGAGCTGAACATACAGTAGCTACACAGGAGAGCAGAGGCAAGACTTCTGGGTAGAACTACAGACTCTGTGAAAGGATCTGGAATGGGAGATTTGCCAGTCTGATAGGAAGAAAGTTAGACATATGGTTCTGAAGAGAAGTAATGAGCCATGTGACAGAACATAGATTAATATAAATGGGTTAATTTTAGTTTTAAGAGCTGGTTGAGAACAAGCTTAAGGTAAAGCCAAGATTTATAATTAATAAAATGTCTCTGTTTCATTATTCAAGAGAGTGATATAAAGACCTGCTAAATTTATTATTTCTTTTCTCATTCAGTATATCCTGAAAACAGTTTTCCTCCCTGCATGCCTCCCAGTTCCCATTCACATTTCTCCTTTCCCAAGGATGTCTCCTTCTCTGTTTTCTGTCAAAAAGACCAGGCCTCCCAAGGATATCAACTGAACAATGCATAAAAATTTATAATAACAGTAGGGATGCCAGGTACATGCTTTTAATTCCAGCACTCAGAAGGCAGAAGCAGGCAGATCACTGTGAGTTTGAGGCCAGCCTGGTCTGTAAAGTGAGTTTCAGGACAGCCATAGCTGTTACAGGAACAAACCCTGTCTCAAAAAACAACACAATACAAAACAAAAAACAGATCTAGCCACATAACTGTCACCCACATTCAGAGACTCTAGTTAGGTCCCATGCGTATTCCCCACCTGACAAGCCAGAGTTCTCCAGCTTGGTTCAACTGTCTCTGTGGTTTTCCCCATCACAATCTTGACTTCACTTGCTCCTATGATCACTCATTCTTCTCTTCAACTGAATTATACAATCTCAGCCCAGTGCTTGGTTGTGGATCACTGCATCTGTTTCTGTCAGTTAGTAGATGTAGCTTCTATGATGACAATTAGGGTAGTCACTAATCTGATTACAGGGAAAGGTAAATTCAGGCACCCTCTCCATTGTTCCTAGGAGTCTTAGCTGGTGGCATCTTTGTGGATTCCTGGGGATTTCCCTAGCACCAGGTTTTTCCCTAACCCCATAATGGTTCCCTCTATCAAGATATTTGTTTCATTGCTCTCCCTCTCCATCGTTCCATCCACTGGGCCATCTCAGTCCCTCCTGTTTCCATGCCCCAACCCTTCCCTTCTATCCTTCTCCCAGTTTACACAGGAGATCTTAACTATTTTCCCTTCCTGGGGACCTCCATGAATGTCCCTCTTAGGGTCCTCCCTTTTACCTAGTTTCTCTGGGGATCTAGATATGTTTGGAGAGCTGTTTGGCAGTGGGATCAGGACTTGTCCAGGGTGCAGTAAATGGATTTTTTGGAACATTTTAGGGAATCTAGGGTGGAATATCTTGCTCAGCTTTGACACAGGGGGGAGGGGCTTGGTTCTGGCTCAACTTAGTGTGCCAGACTTTTATGACTTCCCGAGGCAGGCCTTAGACTCTCTGAGGAGTGGATGGGCGGTGGGATAGGGCAGAGTGGGGGAGGGAGGAAAAGGGGGAACTGAGATTGGTACGTAAACTTTAAAAAAATATTAAGTTGGGCACAAACGCTGATATCAGAGCTGGGCAAAGCAAGGAGAAGACCTATCACAGACTCATGCCGGCTCTGTGGTTGTCACAGTTTCTAATGAGCCTCCATGAGCTCTGCTTAGTTGATTCTGTGGGCCAGTTTCTCTCATTGTCCTTGACCCCTCTGGCTCCTATAATCCTTCCTCCCTAGACATTAAAGTCTTAGTTCACAACCAAAAAAATAAGAGTTGGAATAGAAAGTTCTTTATATAAAAAAGCAGAGCAGTAATTTATAAGTAAGAATTTGAGAAGGAATAGTCACTTATTCTTATAGCAGTGATACCACAGTTAAGGAATTGCCTAGATAATATATTAATTATACTTTACTAATGTTTTAATTCACTTTCACAATAAATCACATTTCTTATTAAGGTGACTTTCAGGCCATTGACAGTGGTGCACACATTTAATCCACGCACTCTGGATATAGAAGCAGGTGGATCTCTGTGAGTAAAAGTCCAGACCGGTCTACATAGCCAGCCCCAGGAAAGCTAAGGCTACATAGTGAGACCTTGTTTCAAAGATGGGAAAGGTAATGTCATTAAAATTATGGAAGTTTAGCACTAAAAGCACTATGAGTATGCTTTTCATGTGAAGACAATTCTGAAGATAAATTGTACTTTATTTACATGTGCAGATGCTCTACTAAAAAGAAAATAAATGTAATTCTTGATGGAAATCCAGCATATCTCAAATCTATCACATATCTTTCATAGCTTAATTTTTATTTTGGTGGAGCCAAATATACTGTCTTTTCAATAAACTATTTAACTTTCCAATTATAGGAATGTCCTTCAGTGTATGTGGGACGAGATGCTATATATGACACATCATCCTCACGTTAAAATATGCTGAAGAGAGATGTTGTCATGATCTGTAAGAGAGAAGTTTGGTACTTTAATAGATTTCATGAGTCTAGGGAGAAAAAAATCGGTGAATTTATCACAGTGTTATGAAAAATATTGACTATATTTTCCTATGGAAAATTGACTGTCTTAATATTGACTGTTCAAACTGGTTCATAACACTGCAAAGCCTGAGATCCATAAGTGACAGCAGTTATGTAGTTGGTTGCATTGCATTAAGGAGTAACAGCTACATTTGTACTTAGGCAAAATAGTATTTAACATAGCTTTAAAATGAAGACATTGTGATTTTATTGCAGAAAACAGATTTTTCTTGATTTAAGTAGCATATACAACATAGTTGCCTTTGAATATCTCTTGCAGTGATGTAATAATTTTTGCTTTGCTGTTACCATCTTTGAGTTTAATTTTCATATGAAATATGTTACATTATTATAGTTTACAAAAAAATAGAAAACACAGAAAATTATTCAGCAGAGTGTCACTGTGTTCAATGTCCCTATTTCACCAGGAACTTAATTTTGGAGAAACTGAAGAATTTTATGTTTGAAGGTAGGATAAAGCATATAAAATGAAGTCAAATTTTCTCCCTTCTTAAAGCAGATTTAAAATTGGATGTGCTTATGGAACTAAGGTCAAGAAAATAGATTTTATTTTTAACTTGATAAGAGGTTTACAGAATTCCTATTTTTGACAACTTGGTGTGCTATTAATGTATTTAAGTTTATGCACCTCTATTTTCACAATGGGAACATCAAAACATTAGAATTTATTTTTTTACATATAAATGTAAAGGGGATAGTTTATTTGAATGTAAGGAAAATATGTGCTCAAGTGAATGAACAGTTATCAGAGGTTAAGTTTTGAAAAACAATCAGTACCAAAAAACAAAATTTTAAGGGTTAAATTTATAAAATTGATAATGTAATGATGATCATGAGAGTGAAGTTAGCACACTTGATTCCATGAACAGTGTAGCAGGTGGGTTGTCAGAGATTATCTCTTGGAGTTGATTTTGCTAGTGGTTATAAGTCAGTTTAAGGTAATTCTCTGAACTGGTCTCACCATCCTTGGTATCAAACAAAATACCCAAGTAACAATGACAAGTCCAAGTGTTAATGCTTATATTTATGGTCATCCTCAACCCAGATGCATGGTTGAAAATAGTGTTGAACTCTTAGCATAGGAAAAGACTATCTAAGATTTAGCACAGGTACTAAGAGCAACATTTAATCAATGTGACCTCATGAAACTGAAAAACATCATCATTTGGACAAAGGGGAAGGCTACAAAACGTGAAAATGTTTTTGGCAACTATGTATCCACTATAGGGCTAATATCTAAAATATACAAATAGTTTAAAAACCTGGACATCCAGAAAACAACAACCCAATTAAAAATGGGATCCAGATATAAACAGAAAATTCTCTAAAGTGAGTGGAGACTTAAATGGCTGAGAAGCATTAAAAAATTGCTCAATATCCTTAATTATCAGAGAAATGCAAACCAAAACTACTTGAGATAAAACAAAGGATAGCTTGTGCTGGTGTGAAAGCAGAGTAAGGAGAACACTCAACCAATGCTTGTGGAAGTGCAAACTTGTACATTCATTGTAGAAGTCAGTTTGGTGGTTCCTCAGAAGGTTAGGAATCAACCTTCCTCAGGCTCCAGCTATGTCATTCTTCTGTGTATATCCCAAACGGCATATCATCCATACTGCAGAGACACTTGCTCAACCATGTTCATTGCTGATCTATTCATAAAAGACTATAAAATTAAATTAAATTAGCAAGTAATTGATGGAACTATAAAAACCATCTTGACCGAGGTAACCAGTCACAGACAGACATAGTATGTATTCACTTATATGTGGATATCAGTTTCTAAATCTTTGATAAAAATACTAAAATTCATATAACCACAGAGGTCAGATAGAGAGTAAGGTACGAGGGTGACAACAATTTATCTCCCCAGAAAGTATAAATTAAATAGGTTATTATAGATGGTCTGGATAGGGTGAAGGAATGGGGAATCATGTGGGGAGGTGGACAGAAGATTGGACACAAGGCAGAAAAATACAGGGATGACATGCTAAAACTAAGGGTCATTTGAGGGCTCTCATGGAAAACTAATAAAGTAGAAGCTTCCATCCAGGAATATATATGTACAGACAGAGCTTCATCTAGATATCTCTTCTAATCATTTCAAGTACTATAAATGAATTACATACAGTCAAGTTATTGGCCAAAAGAGTACCATGGGAACACCCATGGATATTGGATAAGCTACTGTTACACTCAAGACAATACCTACACAACTCTTATAACATGGAGAAGACATGTTATATGTAGGTACCTACCTAGAATCTTCACCCTTCAGGACTAGTGCTTATGGTACTGAAAATTACTCTGCACACTATCAAAGTAGAGAAGTAAACACCAACCTCACTGCAAAATGCATATTCTATAATGATAAGCTGCCTCCAATATGCCCTTGTGCAATACTTGTGGGAGTAACCAATCAAAGTCTGACTGGATTTAAGGACCAATTCATGAGATGAAATCTATTCCTGTTATAGCTCTAGCGGACAATAACTTGCAACCAGATTGGCTATAGACCTTGGGGAAAACCCAGCTAAAAGAACACAACTAAAAGAACACAGCCATAAAATGACTCCTGATGGTATGTATTCTGCTATACTCATAGATCAGCACCTTATTCAGCCATTATCAAAGAAGTGTCTTTCTCCTGCAAATGGGAACAAATACAAGGACTCATAACTAGACAATGTTCAGAAAATGACAGACCTTGGAACACTCAATTCTAAATGTAATGTTTCCAATAAATCCCTCCCATCGGGGGGCTCAGGGAAACCTGGGGAAGAGGTAGCAGGAAGATCACAGGAATCAGAGGGGATGTATGGCATCAAGGCCTTCTAAGCATGGTGAGACCTACAGATATATAAACTCATAGAGACTGTGGCAGCATCGCAGATTCTGCATATGTCTGCATCAGTTGAGGTCCTAGCACTGAGAGATAATGGACACAAGCCCCATCCCTAAACCTGAAGCTTAGAGTACAAGTTAGTATATTAACCCCTACAATAGATGACCAAAACAAAAGGAAATGGCATCTTTGGATGTTTTTCATCTCATCTCATCAAACTTTATGAGAGCGTTATTTATTTGTTTATTTTACCTTAGAGTTCTTTTGTGCATATGTAATGATATATATATATATATATATATATATATATATATATACATATATACATATATATAGTGGTAAGAAACACAGGACAACCTCAGGAGAGCCTGGATCAAAACCCACCAGCCTCTCTGTCTCTACTAAAGGGCTTTTAAAGGAATAGCAAGGGGTGGAGCAAAAGACCTCTCCCCAGCACAGCCATGTACAGACCATCCTAGGCACCTGGTGACCTTGCACATGGTCAAGTCATCCCCGAAAGCACCCCTGCTATGTAAAGCAAGCTCAGATCTCACTATGAAGGTTTTGTGGGCTCCCACATGAACGTATTGTGCTTTTTACTGTATTTTGTTTATTAATACATGTATTTACTAATAATTAAAAGTCCTTTATCTAAATTGTGAAAATTTTATAAATGAGCAAAAAGCATTTGATTATCTTTGGCTCTCCCTGCCACTTCAACTCCTCCTTTGCACCTCCATATCTTTCTCAAAATCATAGTATACCCTAGTGTAAAATGTACATATGTATATGCACATGCATGTACAAATATATATTTATACACAAACACACACGCGTGTGTGTTCTCCTGTGTCCATTTATTGTTGTCCATATGTACACAGCTATAGGGCTAACCACTGCTGGGTCATGAGAATGTATCTATGTCCCTGTCCTTGAAGTAATCGGTCTTCCTCATCAGGCTGGCACTGCCTATGGATCCTCAAATAGAAGTAGGGTTTTTGAGCCCTTTCCAGATCAATACTAGAGTGTTGACTGGTATGTGCGTGTGCATGTCTTGGGCAGGAAACTACCACTATTGAGAGTTCATGGGTGGAATATATTTGTCATGTCCAGAAGGCACATATTTTTGCAGCAATCCTCACAGTTCTCTGTCTTTTACAACTCTTC
>CABHPQ010151427.1:0-31187 GCA_902168405.1 Peromyscus aztecus
ATTAATCTTGTAACTCCTGAGCACAGAGCCTTGGAGCACAGACTCCGGGGGATCTGAAGCTCGCTGTGCTCCCGCTGACTGAGGGTGACTGGGTGACTTTGTCTGGGATGAAGAAAGCTCTGACACATGGCTCGTGGTATATGTTCAAATAGTGAGCTAGAGAGCAGGCCTTGAGACTCAGGAGCAGGCACTCCTTTGGAGACTAGGTGTGAGTGATCACAATCCAGGGGCGTCTGCCCTCCTCTGTTTTCCAGAGGTGGAAGAGCTAGCAGCGCACGGCGTGTTTCTTCCCCCCAATATGCAAGGGCTGACTGACGAGCAGATTGAGGAGCTGAAGTTGAAGGATGAGTGGGGCGAGAAGTGTGTGCCCAGTGGGGGCTCTGTGTTCCAGAAGGACGACATCGGACGGAGGAACGGACAAGGTAGTTGGCTTTTCTCTTCTGTCTTTGCACATGAAGGCCATTCTTTAAGTTGAGAGGTTTGGGCCACTGGGATGGGCTCTGCCGGTAAGAGTGTTTGCATATAAACCTGATCTCCAGATTCCACGATGGAAGGAGAGAACCAGCTCCGCGCAGTCCTCATATGCACCTGGCACACACAAGCACGCCCACACTCACATCATATAAAACATATTTTAATGTAATTTCATCATTTCCTTGCAGACTGAGAAGATACTGCACTGTGAAACTCCTGTGCTAAAACCCAGGCTGAGTCAAGCGGAGGATCTCTCCTCTAGAGGCCTGGTTGCTCCTACTGAACTGCCTCCTTCGAGGGGTAGACAGGCCATGCAAATTTGCCATTTCTGTAGGTCAGAAATGGATGAATACTATACCATTCTCCCTAAATTTGGGGACTCTGTCTCCACTGTGCTTAGCTTTAAGCTTGGGAGTTACGATTTGGTGTTGTGTGCCACATTTGGAGAGTTGTCAGGTAAAATAAAGTTGTGTGGGTCAAGCAGGCACACGTATGTAATCATAGCACTCAGGAGTATAAGGCAAGAAGATTGGGCCCTCCAGGCCGGCCTGGGTCCATAGAGACGCCCTGACCCAGAACAGACGTGCGCATGCGTACCTACATTAAGTTTTATTGCCTTCCGCCATCCCACTCACTGGCCGCCAGTGTCTGCTTTTGAGCCACTGAGACAGGGTTGAGTCACAGCTTTGTCGCCTGAGAGGCCTGAAGTTCTTTTGCTTCGTTTGCTGGCGCTGCCCGCTCAGTGATTTCTGGCCTGGTTTTTGTAGCCTTCAGCAAACTGCCGAAAAGCCACTGCAGACCTTTCCCCTTGCTTGGGATCTCTACCTAGCTTCCCACATCTCTGTATGTCCCTCTTGCCTAATCCGGACCCGCATGCTCGCCTCTCCTGGTCCGGACAGGAGAGTTCGAGAACATTCGGGATTTTTACAAAGGCTGTGTGCTTGACATCTGTCTCCTGTCCTTTTTTCTAATAGCTCCAAATGAGAAGATGAAGCAGGTTTTAAAGAAGACGGTAGAAGACGCCAAAGCAACGGTGTCTAAGGTCAGCTTCTGGGACGGACGGACGGACAGACGCTCTTCTGTCTGTGAAGCGGGCACTCCTGAGGATGGGTTGCAGTCAGACGGGTTGCACGTCTCATCCCCCCCACTCTGCTCCCCACCTTTCTGTTGCTCCTTTGTTTGTTTTTTTCTTTTCTTTCTGGGCCTTCCAGTGGCAAAGGAAATAAGCATATTTGAGGAGGGCCCTGGCTTCCCTTTTCATGATGATGACAGTTTCCCAAAGTCCTGCCAGTTCCTGCTGAACAAACGAAGGTTTTTATTGTCTTGCGTGGATGTAGGCTCCCCTCGTGCTGGCCGTTTCTTGTTTTCTGAAGAACTCAGAAAGCCATCCTTGGGGAACCCGTGGAAGTCACTGGGTTCAGCACCAGACAGTTTCACAACCTTGAAGCCTTAGGATTTTGATGAGTGCTGTGGGATGTTCTGTATGGCAAATGTGTTGCTAATAAAACACTAATTGGCCTGTGGCTAGGCAGGAAGTGTAGGCGGGACTAACAGAGAATAAAAAGAACAGGAAGGCAGAGGGAGCCTCTGCCAGCTGCCACCAGGACAAGCAGCTTGTAAAGATGCCGGTAAGCCACGAGCCATGTGGCAAGGTATAGATTTATGGAAATGGATTAATTTAAGCTATAAGGACAGTTAGCAAGAAGCCTGCCACGGCCATACAGTTTGTAAGCAGTATAAGTCTCTGTGTTTACTTGGTTGGGTCTGAGCGGCTGTGGGACTGGCAGGTGAAAGAGATTTAACCTGACCGTGGGCCAGGCAGGAAAACTCTAGCTACAGATGAGGGTCTTGTTAGATCAGCAATGTTGGTCACCTGACTGGACTCAGTCTATAGCTGCTCCGCCCTCCCTGGAGGTTGCAGGTATAAATGAGGCTGGCTCACAACCTTTAACTGTGTGTTGGTCTTTCTGGCATGGCCAGCCCTTTTCTAGAACTATCTTAGTCTGTTTTGCTGCTATAACCTATGACTGGATACTTGATAAAGAGGTTTAGAGGCCAGAAGTCTAAGGTCAGGTGACCCTGTCTGTTTGGCCTGTGGTAAAGGTGCTCCTTCTACTCCCACCTGCCCAGGGCTGGGCCTGAGGCAGCCTGCTCCATCTCTGCCTCTTCATCCCCTCCTCCCAACGATGCCGCTGGGTGTGGGTCTGCCCTGAGCACTGCAGACCTCTCTCTGTCACTCACTGTCTGCTTCCGACCAGGGCCATGGTGTCCTTAGCTCAGCCCCGAAGTAGACAGCAGTCACCTGGGCAGCGGCGGCTCTCTGGTTCCTTCTGTGGCTGAGCTGGCAGGGCCTCTGAGGGTCTCATACGGGAACCCGCCGGATATTTATTGACTTTTGCCTGGTCCACTTCCAGAAACAAGTGGAAGCTGGAGTCTTTGTTACCATGGAGATGGTGAAAGATGCCCTGGACCAGCTTCGAGGTGCAGTGATGATCGTGTACCCCATGGGGCTGCCACCGTACGATCCCATCCGGATGGAATTTGAGAATAAAGAAGATCTGTCAGGAACTCAGGTGTGCACGGAGCCGTGGGGAGGGCAGGGTGCTCGAACCCGTCCCCTGCCTGAAGGGCCCCCAGCCAGGCTGCAGGTGCCGGGTGAGGTGCGGGCGGCTTCCTCGTCAAGCCTGTTCCTGTGGTTGTGTGATTGACCCCAGGCAGCACTGGAAGTCATTCAGGAGTCCGAGGCGCAGCTGTGGTGGGCTGCCAAGGAGCTGAGACGAACCAAGAAGCTTTCCGACTACGTGGGGAAAAACGAGAAGACCAAAATCATCGTCAAGATCCAGCAGGTGA
Source organism: Peromyscus aztecus (assembly GCA_902168405.1). Classification (NCBI taxonomy): domain Eukaryota; kingdom Metazoa; phylum Chordata; class Mammalia; order Rodentia; family Cricetidae; genus Peromyscus; species Peromyscus aztecus. The sequence goes on from CABHPQ010151427.1 coordinate 3,325, forward strand.
GTGAGCGCCTCTGCTTCGCGAGTCAGTATTGTGTGTTCACCTTCCTTAGGATAAAGTTTTGCAGGAAATCTAAACCATTCTTAAACCTGTGCATACTTTTAGCCCTGTTGGCCCCAATTCAAAGTAGAAATTTCCTTTTTTGTATTATTTCAACCTAAAAAGCAGGTCGATGTGCAAAAATGTTCCTACTAATGAAGAATTCAGCCAAGAGAGATTCTAGGTCTTTTCAAGCTGCTGATGTCCTGTGCTGGAAAGGGCGGGAGGTGTGGGGAGCCATCCACCTGCGGTGTGTCTGTCTTAGGCACTCCTGAACCTTTCCTGTGTAATTTTGCGAGCAAGGCCTGTAGACTTCTGTCTCCCGAAGTGTGGCTCTGAGTATCCTCCTGTCCTCCCTGGGCTCACAGTGGAGTCCTTGGGAATGGCCATGTTAGAGATGGCGTCCACTACAAATCCTGAGCCCCGGCAGTGCTGGTGCCCATGGCCCCACTGGGGCTTATCAGTCTGCTGTCTCCGCTGCTGGCAGGGACAGTTATACAATAACATTCTGCAAGAATGTCTCTGTCCCCAGTTTACTCTGATCTTGCCTTTTCAGAGGGGACAGGGTGCACCAGCCCGGGAGCCGATTATTAGCAGTGAGGAGCAGAAGCAACTGATGCTGTACTACCATAGAAGACAGGAGGAGCTCAAGGTAGCCGTTGGGTAGCCAGCGGGACAGCAGAGCCGGGGTTCCAGCCTGCATCCCATGCCTCAACCACGGGTGGGGTCCTGTGAGGACCACACAGTGTTAGGGATCGGCTTTCCGGGCTCTCCGAGACTGTAGCCAGCTTTAAACCCTGGAGGGTCCTGCTGGTGTTGGGAGGTGGGCGGGCAGGGAATCTTCCCTCAGTCTCCATGAGCCACTTTCCTGAAATGCTGTCCTGAGTCAAGCGTGTTTATTTCCAGAAACTGGAAGAAAATGACGATGACTCCTGTTTAAACTCTCCATGGGCTGATAACACTGCGTTGAAAAGACATTTTCATGGGGTAAAAGACATAAAGTGGAGACCCAGATAATGAGGCCATCAGAGCCACAGCCCCCTTCCCTGGGAAAATAATTATAATGCTATAAAAGACATGGACATTTCTATTTCCCAATTTCTTTTAGTTTGGATTTTTCAAATAAGTCATTCATCGTTTAGAACTTAATAAATATATACTCAAAAGAAAATGTGTCAATTATTCTCAGTTTAGGACAGTTGTATCACATCTAAGGATTTTTCTCTGGTGGTGCCCCAAAGGTTCATAGGTGTACTTGCAGCCATATCCTCCTTAGTCCCCCTGTCTTGTGTCCTCGTGTGTTGGAGAGAGTTTCCTCTGCTTTCTCTGCAAGCTGGATTCCGTAGCTGACTGGAACTTGACCGCGGTGGCCACTAGAGGGCGCCAGCTGCAGGCTTCTCTTTGAGATCAGTGGGGATGGAGTTGGCTTTAAGGCACTAGGGCAGCAGCTTACCACCTGTGGGTCGCGACTTGGGGGTCACAATATCAGATATCCTGCATATCAGATACTTACATTACAATTCATAACAGTAGCAAAATTACCGATATGAAGTAGCAACGAAATTATTTTATGGGGGTCAGCACAACATAAGAAACTATTAAAGGATTGCAGCATTAGGAAGGTTGAGAAGCACTGCTCTAGGGTGAACCCACTTACAGATCTGACTGTGCCAGCCCTCAAGGTTAAGCCTGGCTCCAGGTTGGTGCCCCCCACCCCGGGCTTATTGCCAGGAAAGGCCAGCTGTGATATAGGTTGGTGGCCAGCTAGGCTAACCTGGCATCTTGATTCTCTAGTTAACCTTTCAAGTCTCCTTCACTAAAACAGGTTGGGAAACAGAGCTCTGATCCTGGTGCAGAGTGGCTGTTCCTGGCATGGCCAGACCAGCTCCAGGCTCGGCATCCTGCTCTGCCTGTGCTGCCGTTGACACCCTCGGGGGCCGATGACGCCAGTTTGGGCAGCTGTGCTGGTTCAGTGACGGCCTGCAGAACTCACTGCTCCCCAGTTAAACACACTGTTCATCTCCCCTCCCCCAAACCTGGACCTATACGTAAATGAAGTATACCCCAGACTTCTCCTTGTAGCTAGACGTGGCCTAGAGACACCCTCACCCTTGACCTTGGCCTTCAGGATGCTGGCCCAGTTAAGAGGAAATTCTTCGTGCTCCCTGTAAGGGAAAGGAAACACACTATGTTCCCTGCACCAGCCTTCCTGCTCCACTGCCCCATCCCCCTGAGTACCCAGGCTCTCTACCACAGCCTGGAGAGGAGTTATGGGAGCCAGTGGAGGTCACATGACCCATGCAAAGCCAATCTTTCCCTGGAGGCAGCCTCCCACATCTGTGATGAGAACAGGCCCCTCGTCCTCCTGCCTGGCCCACATAGCATCATTTACCTAGATGTCCCTGACCCCACTTGGGAGACTTGGGCTTCTGGTAGGAGCCATGGGGCTGAGCCCCAAACACTGAGGTTCTCCGGAGGCCTTGGCCTCCTGCCCTCTTCTACCCACCGTCACCAAGCTACCAAGCTGGTGTCTAACAAGCTGGCCCCTGATAGGCTACTTTCAAAGCAAGATGTAGCTGGCCATGCTTTATGGCTCTGCTATTTTGATTGGTCAAATTTTGTAAAAACCAAAGTTGTTTCTATTTCCCTTACTTTAATTGTAGTTTGAAGTTTCTCCTGGAAGTGTTTTGGCCTTGGATGACACTGGCTGTTAGTCTCTGGTTGTCCTTGGGGCCTGCTGTTTTTGCCATGTGTAGTTTGTGTGTAGACGATTCGTGCTCAGAATTACGTGAGAATGAGTCGAGGCAGTGGTCACAGCAGAACTCTTTAGGAACTGGTCAGTGTTGCTAGGAACCGGTATCATGTCACCTGTGTGGGCTCTGTCCATGTCCCTGACGGTGACACTCATTTCATATAACCAGCAGACCTCGCCCTCCTGAGCCCCACTTCCCATTCTGAGGGAACAATCAGCTGATGCAGGGTTCCTGGCATCCCCCCACCCTCCTCTGTGGGGTACTTGGTACAGTCCACAACCCTCTCATCCTGTCTGCTTCACACCCGGCTGGGAGCCAGATGCTCACTGGAGTACCCAGAGGTGGGTGGCCCCTCCACAGCCATCCATAGAGGAACCCACTGGCAGTCACTACACTGTGTTCACCCACCTCGTGACTCACCCAGGTCACATAGCTGGTGAGGACAGAGCCAGGTACTACTCTCTGAGAGACCTCCAGCAGACCTCACCTTGCCAGGGCAGACGTCAGTCTAGCATGAAGTCTTGTTTCTTTTCTTTTTGATTCAGTGCATCTTTGGGTCATAACAAAAGGAAACAAAGTAGCTCCTACGCGCACCAGCTGGCTGTGGCATTGTCCTTTGACACAACTTCATTATTTCTCTGTAACCAATTACTAGGATGCTAGTATTTGACACTACTTAAATTTGACAGCACTTAAAATTCCTTAAACCATCCAAGTGTTAGTGTGGCGATTTGAATGTATTTGGACCCCATAATCTCATAGGGAGTGGCACTATTAGGAGGTGTGGCTTTGTTGGAGTGGGTGTGACTTTGTTGGAGTGGGTGTGGCCTTGTTGGAGGAAGTGTGTCACTGTGGGGCGGGCTTTGAGGTTTTCTATACTCAGGGTACCACCCAGTGTCTCACTTGACTTCCTGTTGACTGCAAGATGTAGGACTCAGCTGCTTCTCAAGTACCCCATCTGCCTGCCTGCTGCCATGCCCCCTGTCATGATGATAATGGACTGAACCTCTGAAACTTGTAAGCGAGCCACCTCATTAAATGTTTTCCTTTATTAGAGTTACTGTGGTCATAGTGTCTCTTCATAGCAATAGAAACCCTAACTAAGATGGCTAGTGTCTACCTACCAGGGTTCTGTCACAAGATCACCTTGTCCCTTGGTCACTGTGCTGCAGGAATGCGCCATCCAGCATGTAATTAAGTGCCACATGCTTAGGTATATGTCTGGAGTCTTGGCCCCGTGACTCCATTTAGAGCCTGAGCAGGGACCCTTCCAGAGATGGTGAGACTAGATTCCAGGACCCATCCATGTGGTAGAGGGCTTGGGGAGAATTAATGGTTCCCAATACATATGTCTAGTAGCTCACAATCACCTGGGACTCCAATTTCAGGGATGTCTGACACCCCTGACCTCCATAGGCACATGTGCACCCTCCCCCCAACACACACACACTTTTAGATTTTCAACGTATTTGAAATGATTTCTTCCTCTGTTCTGATTCCCAATACCTAGAATACATATGTAATGGCAGGAACTCCAGCAGTCATCTTGGGCTCGGAGCTGGCCTGGGTGAAAAACAAAGTCACATATGGTGGAGCCATGAGAGAGGAGGAGCTTGGAACCACAGCACCGAGGCCACCTTTGTTCAACTTACCTGGAATAGCAGGCCACCCATCTTCCTCTCCCCGTGCATGCCCATCCCTGAGGTGTCCAGCAGGGAAGCGGAGAGAAGCCAGATGGGAATGGGTAGAGTGGTGTAGGACTCTAGGAAACAAAGGTGAGACATCTCTGGCTTGTTTGCTCAAGCATCGAAAGACTAAAGAGGGATCCTTCAGAAGAGTTGGGCTCTCGAGAAATGGGCCCTCTCCACAGCACCATGTTGTCTGATTGACAACTGGGATCGTTCCTCATTCCAGGATCAGTTTCTCATCTGGCAGTTCTGATGTGACGTCATTACTCCAAGAGCAGTCTGACCATCGACACCAAGAGGCAGTGTCTTAGTTTCTTTCTGTGGATGTGATAAAATACTCTGACAAAAGCAAATTTACGGAGACAGGTCTCATTGTAGTTCAGTTCCAGGTTCTGTCCATCCCGCGGAGGGGAGCGGGAGAGGGGGGCAGGGTAGCAAGGTCTTAAAGCAGCTGGTCACATGTCCACAACAGAAAAAGAGCAACCATTCACCAGTTTACACGGCCCAGGATCTCCTGCCTAGGGAATGAATGGTGCCGCCCTCAGTGGATGGGTCTTCCTGCTCAGTGAACAAAGTCAAGATATGTCCCCAAGGACACTCTCAGAGGCCCACCTTTCAGATGATTTTAGATTTTATTATATTGACAACACCAACCATCACAGACGAGGTTTGTAGCTCAGAGGTAGAGCGTTTGGCTAGCATGTGCAATGGCCCAAAGCTGGAAAAAATTAGACAGATAGTATCCAAAATAAAGAACGTTTAAAATGCAACAATAAGAAACAGCTCAAATTAAAAAATGATCCGAGGAGTTATTCAGGTGGAAATAACATTTATTGGATGAAAAGTGGAGTAGAATTTACTAAGCTAGATCTCATCCCCATTTCTCCAGGACCTTGATAGACTGAAAAGCCGATGAGAGGAAGAAAGCCCTGTTCATGAAGCTCTGGCAAAACCCCCTTTGAGAGGAGCAAATGGTGTTGTCTCCATGACAACGATAAGGGCCAGAATTTGAAGGTGTTGATGGATCCCTCTCACATGAGAGTGCGCGGCATGACAGCCTGACACCTCCTGAGGCTGAATTATGGGGAGCTGACAGATGACAGCGTGTTTTAAAAGAAACATTTATAGAACACCCCGTACTGATCAGACGATGACGGCGGGAACCTGTGGTTCGGTTCCCGTGGACTGTCTCAGGAAAAGCCAGTGTGATAAGGTGGGAGCAGATGGAAATCTTTCCAGAGCCCAAAGTAGTCAGCCATCTTGGCAGGGTCTAGCGAGCCAGGAGGCCCTGCCGCCAGCACACTCCCCTTGATCTCTCTAGGGTCACATTCCTGGGACACCAAACATGTCAGCCTGCATATCATCTTCAGCCGCCCAAGTGCAGAAAAGGGCATTATCCTCGCTGACAAGGTGTATTTCGCATCTCACACTTGACTTTCAAGACCTTGAATGAATTTTGTTGAAATAAATGTTCACCCTTGGGTTTAGTCCAAGTGTGTGAGGTTTTGGTCCCAACAGTGTTTTTCTTTCTTTCTTTTAAAAGAATATTAAGAGTGACTGAAAAGAGGGATTTAGAATGAATGGCATTATTCATCGTGTCTTATAAAATGGAAGGGGTAAATGCTATAATATTTCTTAGGGAAATGGATTTAAGGAAAATGAGATTCAGAGCCCAGGACCATTTATTGCCATGTGACATCAATGTCCTTGTGAGTCTCCCTGTTCAAGTCGGAGTGGGCAAGAGGTGGTAAGAGATCAGGGTGACCAGCCACCCGGGACTTCCCAGAACTGGTCCCCAGTCTCAGTACTTCAGAGCCTGGGTTGTAAAAATGCCCCTACCCCAATGATCTGTGAAGCCCAGTCACCCTAGTGGGGCGATGTTAGCTGTGAAAAGTGCTCCCCAGATCCCATCCAACCAGCCAGGGCAGGGGACCACATTTCCTAGTAACCATCTTCACATGGTGTCTACATCATACCCTGGATCAAGTTCAAAATGCAGGAGTGTGCAAGGGCTTGAGAGATCCCACCCCAATTCTAAACTCACTGTGAAACGCCTGTCACTTTCGGGACTGAAACAGGTGCAGTCAGCACCAGGGCTGTGTGGCCCGAGGAGACTTTAGCAGCTCTAGGTGGCGGTCGCCATTCATCCAATGGAAGCGCTCACACCACGCACGCATCATTTCCCTCCACTCTTTGACGGTGGATGTGACTGGACGTTTTGAGTTCTGCCATTCTGACCTCGCTGCTGTGGCAGATGGTGACCGAGAATTGTGAGCTTTTAGTGTTTTTATCACCGCGCCAGAAATGAAACCAAAGCATCTTCTGAGGTAAGATTCTGGATGGACAAGGACCAGGGACAGGAGGTGCCGGTCCCTCCGCTGCTGAGACCTTGCTGCATTCTAAAGACATGGAGCAAAGGGCTGTCCGGCATCCCTGAGCAAAGGTGTCTGTGAGCATGCCTGCTCTGCTTTTCTGGTTAGCCCGTGGGTAAACAGCGAGTCTACTCAGCAGTCAGTTGATGTGCCCAGAGATGCTGCTCTGCCTCCGTCCTCCTGTGGCGCCGATGATCTTGCTCTCCAGCGACAGTTCATCTCCCATGTGCATGCACACCACGGCGATCTGTCTCTTCCTTGTCACCTTCAGAGCCTCCTATTCCAGTGATGTACAAGCCACCATTCATTGACATGCAGCTCCAGCCGAAGCTTCCAGGACACTGGTGACACAGAGACCTGTGTCAACTCCTGTCAGTCTTGCTGTGTGGATAATGATGCCTTGTCCCTGTGGAGCACAGAGCACCTGTCAAAGCCAGTCTTTCTTACTTCACTGAATCTTCATTCCCATCCCACAAGAAAGCCATGGACACCCGCTTCCTCTTTCCTGTAACTTCAGGGTCCCAGAGGCTTCAGTGTGGTTCACATTCCCTGGAGGAGCCACTTGGGACAGGAAAGCATCCCCAAAGCTTAAGTATGGAGGGTGCCCACGGGGCTCTCGATTTGCTGTCTCAGTGGGAGTCAGAGAGGCAGGGAGAGGGTGGCAGGTGGTCAAGAGTGAAGGACCTATAAGACATTGCTTAGGGCCAAACACCCCACTGTGGAATGGATCCACATAATGAGCAAGTGGTACTGGGCTCCGGGACGCCCAGGTGGGAAGCAGACAGGGCCCTAGCTGCTGTTCATGGGTGAATGCTGAAGATGTGGATCCACAGGACCCACACTCCAAAAGCACATCTCAGCATCTTTTTGTATGAAATGATGTCTAACCCAGTTGGTTCCAGACTTACGGACTCATGCAATGTACGCTTCTGCTTAAGCCTTCTGCGTAGCCGGGACCACAAGCATGTGCCACAAAGCTCAGGATTCTCAGTGACTGGGGTAGCGAGTAGAATCCATCTTTTTAGGTATCCTGAACCAGAATTGAAAAGTCCTGGCCGGGCGGTGGTGGCGCACGCCTTTAATCCCAGCACTCAGGAGGCAGAGCCAGGTGGATCTCTGAGTTCAAGGCCAGCCTGGTCTACAGAGCAAGATCCAGGACAGGCACCAAAACTACACAGAGAAACCCTGTCTCAAAAAACCAAAAAGAAAAACAAAAAAGAAAAGTCCTGGGCATAGGCTGCACATGGCCTCCACCAAGGGCCAGGTGGGGCTTGGCCAGGGGAAGTCTGAGAACAGAGAGTCAAACCCACAAAGATGACCTAGCTTGATGCTTCCAGAAGCCCTGTTCTCTCCTCAGCATGTCCCAGAAGCTGGGAGGTTGTTTCTTTGCTGTGTTCTTTTCTGGTGTGACTTCATGGCTGTGTCCTGGTGTCTGCCCACACAGCTGGGGAAGTGAGGTGGCCGTGGACAGAGGACAAAAGACAGGAACACAGAGGCCAGGAGAATGAATCAGTAGCTGTGAGCTGTGTTTTAGGAGCTCATCTTGGGCTCCACCCACCCTCTTCGCCGGCCAGCCTCTGCCATTGTCCAGGCCTGGATGGACACGCTTTCCCAGGGTAACCTCCAGAGCCTTCCCGTGGGCTCTGCACTACACACACACACACACACACACACACACACACACACACACACACACATACACTTTTAGATTTTCAAGGTATTTGAAATTATTTCTTCCTCTTTTCTAATTCCTTGCCTTGAGCTCCTGAGAGCTGAGGGTGCCCTGGGTATCTAACTCATGCTTCCAAAGTGTGACACGGAGGAGTCAAGAGCTGGAGTCAGGGGACCCGCTCTCAAATGACAGCCAGAAGTCCCACAGTCCCAAGAGTAGCCAGACATCTCAGAGACGACTCATCTGACTGAATCTGACAGGCACACCAGCACCTCTCACTCTCCTTGCCTACACCTTCCGTGTGGTCTCATTGATTCTGCTCTGAAGATTGATTAATGCTGCTCTGCTGCGTAAGTTCAAAGGCAGGGCTGTGTGTGGGCTCCCTGCCATCCCATCTACATTTGTTCAGGCTGAGACCCAGGTTCTGAGAACAGAACTTCACAGGGCGGCTGACTCTGACCTCCAAGGATGCCCACGACTTTCCTTCTCTAGACGAGCTGATCCAGAACAGAGCCACTTGGGGTGGGCTGTTTCCCATGATGCTCAGGCAGGTGAGTGGAAGACAGACCAGGCAATTCTGAAGGGTTTGAGGTGGGAGTGACGCTGAGATGGGGGGCGTGGTAGAGACCAGGTGATGCTGAGGTTGGGGTAAGGGTGAGATGGAGACCAGGTGATGCTGAGGAGGTTGAGGTAAGGGTGAGATGGAGACCAGGTGACGCTGAGGTTGGGGTAAGGGCGAGATGGAGACCAGGTGATGCTGAGGTGGTCGGGGTGATGTTGAGTACAGGCCAGGTGGAATGGTCTTTTTTCCCCCCTGGCTGCTGTTCCTCCAACCAGCAACTGAAGTCAGACTCTCTCTGGTTGATTCTCCCTTACAACTCCGCCTTTTCTCCACTCGCCATCTCTCTGTTCAGGTCCTAAGCACAATGCCTGACATTGAATGACTAATAAAAAATAAATGGATGGAGACAAGGGAGGAAGCTGCCAGCCTGCCCAGGTCTTAAGTACGGAGGGGGATGTTCATCAGTGGGGTTAATATCCACCAGAATTAGCATATGATGCCCAAGTACTAGGCATGAAAAGAATTAACAAGTTGATAGAAAACAGGACCATGGGTTTCAGGAGTATATGGTAAATGAAGAATTGGCTGTGGTTGAGACTGGAATGGTAACACAGTAGAGCGCTTGCTAAATGTGTTCAAGGCTCTGTGTTCAAGCCTCAGTGCCCCATTCAAAATAATAATAATAATAATAAGAAGAAGAAGAAGAAGAAGAAGAAGAAGAAGAAGAAGAAGAAGAAGACATGGTGGTGCACACCTTTGATCCAGGAGGCAAGCAGATCTCGATGGATTCAAGACCAGCCAGACCTATAGTGAGAGCCTGTCTTAAAAAAAAAAACAGGAGTTAGAGAGATGGATAAATGGCAAAGAGCGCTTGCTGCTCTTCCAGAGGTCCTGTGTTTGGACCCTAGCACCCACATGGTGGCTTACAACCATTTGTAGCTCCAGATCCAGGGGATTCAACACCCTCTTCTGACCTCCATGGGCACCGGACATGTACTTGGTACACAGACACACATGCGAGTAAAACACTCACATATAAAACAAAGTAGCCTTTTCAAATAAACCACAGCAAAACCGCCTGAGCTGTTCTGAGTTTACTGCTGCAACCACACACACACACACACACACACACACACACACACACACACACACACACGTTATGCCAAGTTCCACTGCAAAGGTGTATCACGTTCTCTCTGTTCAGTGCAGGCAGCGCAGGGCTCCACAGAATGGCACAGGTCCTGGGCCTTTAGGGGCTTTGTACGGAGCTCCCCACACCCTCTGCCTTTGAAGCAACTATTGGTGTAACTGTTGAAAACTATTTACGCAAAACCACAAAGCATCACTTAAAAGTCACTGGAAATTGCCCTGAGGGTGCATAGTAAATGGAAAACATTTCCAAGAAAAACAACAACAACAACAAAAATCCCCACTGATCTCAGTAGGAACAGGGTCAACCTATCGTGTGGGCCACTGATGACCTCCCAGCTCCCTGTGACTGGAGCTGTACCCGGGGCAGCTGCAACCAGGAAGACAGGGTTCCCTCTCTCCAGGCCCCAGTCGAGGGCTATAGTTTCATCCTGTTAAGGGCAGGCCACTGAAAACCCTAGGTTGGATGAGACTCTCCCAACGCCCCCACCCCGAATCTCATCCAGGCTTTGGGCTATGCTCCTGAGGCCCTCCTCATCCTCAGGCAAGCTCCATTGGGAGCACAGACTGCGGATAAAAGAGTGGAAAGACCTGGGTCTGCCATCCCAGCCCTCCCTCAGCACTCTCTCCCAGGTCGCTGCCACTCCGGACACTGGAGAGGACTTCTGCTCCGAGACAGAGGCTGCCCTGCTGGTTCTGCTGGAGGGAGCTGACTTCATTTGGAACAGAGCCTGACAAAGTGCTTTGGGGCACCCGTGAACCATGGCAATGGAATAATGAAGCAATCCAGGGCCAGCAACCCCAAGACGCTAGTAGCAACAAGTGGGACTGTAACCCCGCCAGCTCTCAGAGCCTCAGGGAAAGAGCCAGCTAAGAAGGGCCTCTGGGGAGTTCATACATCCGCGAGGAGCAGAGGCCTGCGCCCAGGCCCTGGGCTGCACCCACTCATAATGGTCATGATCTGTGTATTACTCACAGCCTCTGTTCCTACCTCCTATAAAAGCACAACACAATGAATCTCTATCATTTTTTTCTTCCCAATTCATCTAATAAGATGTCACCCCAAGGGCCAGCGAGACGGCTCAGTGGGTAAGGGAACCGGATAATCCCTGGACCCCACATGTTGGAAGAAGAGAACTGACTCCCGCAAGTTGACCTCTGACCTCCACATGAATACCATGGCACGTGCACACACAAAGTAAATAATAAATAGCTTTTTAACTGAAAAAAAAAAAAGAAATAATCTCTGTGTATAAGCTGGGTGAGAGAAAGGAGACTCCAGAGGAAAAATTGGTCAGCTCATGTGATTCCTCCTCAGCTGACCAGCACCCACCTGACTTTCCCAGGGTCCGGCAACACTGGGTCAGAGGTCAAGCTCTGAGGAAGGAAGTTTGGGAGCTCAGAGCAGGGAGGCAACTCACCGGGGTTGCAAATTCTTCGTAGATTAGTTAACAGATTTTCTCTCAAGTTCATTGTTAGCACGGAGAGAGCATTTTCCTCTCTCTCTCAGTGAGGTAATGTCATTTGTTCATACATGCCCCTAATTGGGCTCCCTCCCTTCCGCAGAGAGGACAGGAGTCTTTTCCAGGTCAGATGCATGCTTAGTCATCTGAACACAGTCCCTCCTCCTCCCTTCATCTTTCCCGGGCTGGACTGTCTTTGACACGATAGGAAATAACAGCCTCCATTTCTCTTTTCTTGAAAGCACTTGGTTCGTGGAGTCAAGAGCTCGGAACAGGGAAAGTATGATGAATCCATGGGTACCATGCAATCGGAAGTGACCAGCCTTCCTCTCTTTGTTCTGCGGTCTAAGCTCACGATCGCACGGGCAGTTCCCTTAAAAGCAGGAAGACCGCATTTCTACCTCAAGATAAGTTCTCAATTGGATTTTCTGCTGAAGCAATTGGAAAGAAATGCAATTAGGCTGTGAGCAACCTTCAAGAAAAGATTGGGGACCTTTTAAAATAGGGCCGTGCTGGAAAGAATTTGTCAGGCCCGTGACGTCCTTTGCAGAGGTGAGACTAATTGCGTCTTAAAGCCCTCGCAGGACTCACACAACAGCTCTCTAAGAATGTCAACTTCAGTTTCCCCAAAAGAACTGAGCTGCAATTTGGCAATTTCCAGGATGTCAAGATTAAGCAAATAGTGACTGGCAATCTTTATTATTGCTATTAATTATTAAATAACACTCCAGGGCAGGTCCGGTGGTCCTTGCTTATGTCACAGCACTTCGGAAGCTGAGGCAGGGGGATTACAAGTTCTAGGGAAGCCTGAACTGCAGAGTGACACTGTCTCAAAAAAAAATGTTTTTAACTGATGGATCAAAAGAAACAGCTATCGTACATGTGGATGGAGTACCCTGATATGTCCTTCTCCTCCATGTGACAGCTTCATGGTGCAAACAGGGGGGAGCCTTTCTTCTAGCTGGTTGAGACAGTCCGTAGCTCGCTCCTCTCCTGCTATAACTACCTCCCCCACCCCTCTCATTCTCCCTAACTTCTCTGATAGCCACCCTTCTGTTCCCAGCTTGTCTGAGAGCAACATTTTCTATTTCATGTAGGAGCGAGAGAGTATAATATGTGTGTACCTGGTCTATTTCCTAGAACTAGCCAGGATGACTATTCCCGGAGCCATGACCATGCAGCTGGTCTCACTTTCCTCGTTTACTCAGAAGAGCCTAAGTTCTTTTTCTTCATTATGTCTCTTTTCCCTTCTTTTAGATGCTTGTCCTAACCGTACTTTCTGGCACACCCTGGGCTTTCTTACTCTTTTTCTATCGAGTTATGTCCCAATCCCAGCTTCTGCCATGTGGCTGCTTACTAACAGCCTGATTTTTGTCTCTTCCTCATCCTCATCTTCCTCCTCCAGACAACAGCTGAGATTTCACAGCTTGCCTGCCCTGTGGTTTTTCTTTTAAACTCAATAAAATTGTTCTCAAGCTTAAAATAAATTAGTAGACAGTCAGAGGCCAGGGTCTGAGGTCAGGCCCACCTTCTGGCTCTGGGTCTTTTATGCTGCCAGACTATTCTTTCACCTCCAGAAGATGGGAGGTTCCTCTGGCCTGTCCCCAGGTTCTTGTGGATTTTCTCAATCTTCTCGGGGGACACAGGAAAGGAGGCAACGACAGCAGTGATGACCCAGAAAGTGTTGGTAGTAGCAGCTGCCACAGGATAAGTCATGCGTTGCAAAGCAAACAGAAGCCAGCGCTGCAGGGAGTGTGTGGCTGGGACAGGAGAAGGGACTTAATTCCTGAGGCCCACGACTCTGTGGGGAGCAGTTTCCAGGAAGGCGAGAGCCTGGAGCATCTTCATGCCGAGGCATCAGGGTCAGAAGATAGGTTAGGTGTCAGTGAACCCAGGAACGTGAGCTTTGGTATGGGGTACTTTCCTGTGGATTTTATGTCTGACCAGACCCTCGGTTGACGAGGCTGGAGAACCGTCCATGGCACTTGGGCAGATGTCTAACTTAATACTGTAAAACGACTTTATCCAGTGGAGCTTTTGAGAACATCACTGCTGCGTAGCTGCGAGCACTTGAAATGCACCTGGAGAAACGGCGAACTGACTTGAAATTGTGTTATTACTTTGTTTGTTTTGTAACAGAGTTTCACGTAGTCCAGCATGAGGATGTAGATAGATGAGGATGACCTCCATCCTGATCCCTCCCCTCCTGAGTGACAGGATTAGAGGCATGTACATTCAGTTTATGTGGTGCTGGGAATGAGACCTCCAGCTTTGGGCAAGCAGTCTACCAACTAAGCTGGATCCATAGCCCCAACGTTTGTTTTCTGGCAGAAACTTGGGTTTGAACCTAAGTCCTCATGCATGCTAGGCAAGTACTACCACTGTATGGCCCCAGCCTTAATCAGTGTTTGCCATTGTCACCATCATCATCATCATCATCATAATCATAATCACCATCATCACCACCACCACCACCATCATCATCATCGAAGAACTACAGGGATTGAACCTAGGACCTCACAATAGTAGACAAGTTCTCTGCCACTAAGCTGCACCCGAGTCCTACTACTGGGCTAAAACTCATTTAAATCACCATGTGGCCTCAGAGTGGGTATCACAGCCCCACATTGCCAACACAGGCACTTAAACGTGTTTCTTGTACTTTCTCCAGGAAGCCCAACATTGCTTCCTGTCCAGAAAATGTGCCTGCTGATTTAAAAAGGGAGACGGTGGCCCCGGGATTTGTAGTTGACTTCCCGGCATCTCTCTTACGGAGTTGATGGGCATCAGGGCTCTTTGTTTGCCTACTTTGCAGCTGTGGACCTGGGTCACCCCTGGCGTGCACTTGGAGTATTTAGGATTTCATCTCCAAGATTATGGTACAGTCCTGGGATGGAGTGGGCCAACTCTAGCGGTCAGGTTTACAATGAGCTTCGTAGACTCAGGTGGCCATAGATCCGGGCTATAACTACCTTGCTGTCTTAGTCAGGGTTCCTGTTGCTGTGAGGAGACACCATGACCACAACAACTCTTACAAAGGAAAACATTTCACTGGGACTGGCTTAGAAGTACTGAGGTTTAGTCCACTATCACCATCCGGGCATTATGGTGGCATGCAGGCAGACGTGGTGCTGGAGAAGGAGCTGAGGGTTCTACGTCTTGATCCGAAGGCAACAGGAAGAGTGTGACCTACTGGCCAGGCTTAAGCCTCTGAGACCTCAAAGCCCAACCACAATGGCACACCCCCTCCAACATGACCACACCTCCTAATAGTGCCACTCCCTATGAGCCTGTGGGGGCCAGTTTCATTCAAACCACCTCTTGCCAAATCTGGGTTTGGTCTCTGAAGTCCATTTGTGGGAAAGGTTACAGTGGACTTGGCCACAGAACCCAAGGCCACTCAGACCTGCACACTTGCCTCCAAGTTCTGCAGACAAAGCTTTTCCTGTCCCACAAACTTGATTGAGTTCTTCCCCTCACTGGCTGTGCCTGTGCTGTCTCTGAGCTCTCTAACTCCCCACCCCACCCCACCCCACCCCACCCCCTCCCGCCCGCCCCAGGTAGCATAAATGGCTTGAACCTTCCTGGTTGTTGCTCTCTCAGAAGGAGTTGCTTGCGGCTGATAAAGGCACAGTGTACCTCTGCTTCTCTGGTGCGCAAAAACATCTTCGTTTTCAACATCATTAGGAGGCAGATACTATTACAAAGGAGGAAACTGAGGCACGACTGGATCACTCACCACCAACCCACAAGCAAGTCAGAGCAATAGCTAGAAGACCAGAGTGACCCAGTGGTCAGAGGAACAGTGGCCAGGGCTGGGACAGAATCAGATCCGTTCTGGCTGATGTCAGTTTTCCAGGGACCTGGCGCCAGGACCAGGGAATGGGATGGAAGCTCCAGGGCATCCATACGTTGGGGAAGTCCCAGTAGATAATACAGCAATGCCAAAAGTGGCATCCAACCCTGGGGAAAGCAGATAAAGGCTACTGCTGTGGTTTAACAGGTTGGTTCCTTGAACCTCATGTGTTGGAGACCTGGTTCCTAATGTACCATTATAAGAGATGGCGGGGACCCTTAAAAAGCAATTAGACCACACAGGGTTTTTTGTTTTGTTTTGGTTTGGTTTGGTTTGGTTTGGTTTGGTTTTTTGTGAAGGGATTGATGTTAGCCATACTTTCTTTGGACCACCAGCTCCCAAATAATCACATGGAGATTTATTAAGTATGAAAGCTTGGCCTTAGCTTAGGCTTGTTCCCAGCTATCTCTTATAACTTAAATTAACCCGTTTATATTCATCTACATTCTACCACATAGCTTGTTACCTCTCCTCCATACTGTACGTTCAGCTTGCTCCATGTCTCACTGGTGAATTCCCCACCTCTCAGATTCTTCCCCAGAGTTCCCCTCTCTCTCCCCAGGAGTCCCGCCTGTCCTCTCCTGCCTAGCTATTGGCCATTCAGTTCTTTATTATACCAATCAGAAGGTGCCTTGGCAGAGACACATCTTCACAGTGTACAAAGAGATTATCCCACAGCAGATTGATGCAATTCCCTTGGAAGTGGGCTGGTTATCCTGAGAGCTGGTGCGAGTGGAGCTCACAAAGGAGTTTGGCTTCCCCAGCTTCCTCCAACTGCCTGCTGCCATGTGACCTCTTCTGAAAGTGCCTCCTCCTTCTTCTCCACCATGCACAAAGCAGCATGCAGCATTCCTCAGGAGCAAAGCTACAAGCCCAAATAAACGTCTATTTAGATTTTCTTGGTTGGGAGTCTAGCCTTTACTGGCTGAGCCATTTCTCCAATCCAAAGTTCTATACCTTATAAATCTTCCAACTCAAGGTTTGTTGTCATAGCAAACAGAAAATGGAGTAAGACACTCTGCTCCCAGCCGCACAGCTAAGTCTCAGCCTCAGGCTTTGGTTCCTCAGGTGATCTGGAGCGGGCAGACTTGTGGGAAAAGGGGATTGGTTGAAAGTGGACTCTGGTAGGTACGCTGACTTCCTGATAACTCTTTCTAAAGGGGTTCTCCCTGAAGTGCCTTTGGAGAACCGCGCCAGCAGTGTGTGCCAACAGCGACAGCCTGCACCCCAGGCCCCAGACCACATCCCTTTGGATGCTTTAAGTCAATTTCTCAAGTAGAAATTCTTTTTGGTTGTTGTTGATTTTTGTATCTTAAGACAAGGTCTCCAACTAGGCTGGTCTCCAACTAGACTGGTCTCCAACTCACTTTGTGATGTGACCTTGAACATCTGACCTTTCTGCCTCCGACTCCTGATGGGATTCCAGGTGTGCACCGCTGCACCTGCTTTACATCCTGCTGCAGATGGACCTAAGACTTCATTCGTGCTAGACCAGCACTCTATCAACAGAGCTACATTCAAAGGCCCTAGGCAGAGGCTCCTGCAAGGGGGATTTCGGAGGGATTGCTCCTTGCAGAAATCCTTGTGAGGAAGTGAGAAGGGACGTTTCTACACAGAGGGGGACAGGTAGGAACCAAATGCAGCCACCCTTCCCTGGCTGCTGGCAGTGTGTCTGGCAGGGAAAGTGGGCCTGGGGGCACCTGTGCCAGGCACTATTTCACTGCTGTGTCAGCAGCGGTGGGGCTGTTCACAGGGCTCCCCAAAGCCCACCTGGTTCCTAGGTGGAGGCTTCTTGTCCCCAGAACAGTAGCAAACACTACGACACCCCAAGGTCCCAGCACCCCCTCTAAGAACTCAGGACACTCCAAGAGTAGAAATTCTCTGCAGGCCGCACACGCCCACCCTCAGTCAGCATTAACACAAGGCCACTGAGGTGGTGGCTTGTGCAAACCTCCCAGCAGAGCTGTCTGCGACCCCACTGCTCGGGAATGGCAGGGACTCCTCTGCTCAGAAACACATGCAGTCACGGAGGGCGGCAGCCCTGGCGCACTCTGAGCTCCCTGGGTGAACCTCCATGTGGTAGTTTGCTCTGTGCCTGCCTCAGTCTGGTCCAGCGGCAAACCCTCATCCAAGTGTGTTTTGGTCAATTCCCTCCTGCACACACAAATGAAAAAAGAAACTGGGGTACTAGTGGTCACCTCATGTCTGCTATAAGCTAGAGGAAATGTCTCTTTGGTGACATTTAGAATATGTCACTCCTTGCCCCTCAAGTTTTCTCCATGCCCCGCAACATGGATAGACGCCTCAGATTCCCCGGAACCCTGAAGAAGTTCGGTTTCCTGACCAAGCCCTTTCTAGCCATAGGCCGTGGGCGCCAGTACTTAACCTGTTAGTACTTGTTTGCATGCTCCCAGGAGTTAGTGTGGGGTTGAGGTCAGAGGAAGAGCTCGCGTGTAGTAGGCACACACCCCAGTGTGCTTTCTGTGGCTGTGATACATACCCTGACCAAAAGCAGCTTGGGGAGGAGAGGGTTTATTTGGCTTGTATACCATCACGGCAGTCTGCCGTTGAGGTAAGCCAGGGCCGGAACTGGAGCAGGACCACACGGGAATGCTGCTGATTGGCCTATTCCTCACAGCTTGCTCAGCCTGCTTTTTTAAAAAAAATCCCACCCAGGGGGCACCTGCCCAGGGCACCTCTGACACCAATCATTATTCAAGAAAATTCCCCCACAGACTTGCCTACTGGCCACTTTGATGAGGCATTTTCTCAGTTGAAGTCTCAGATGACCCTGGCTTGTGTCAAGTCGACAAAAGGTCACCGATATGGCATGAGTGGTGGATGGGACCATTTCAATGCGCACAGCCTGTATCAGCTACTTCTTGTGCTACTGCGGCAAAATGCCTGATGGAGACAAGTTCAGGGAAGAGTTCTGCGGACTCGCAGTTTCAGGGGGAACAGTCTGAACGTCACAGGGGCTGAAGCAGCGGTGTCCATGGCAGTAGGAATGTGGGGTCTCTTGTTCAGACAGCACCAGTGGACAAGGAAGTTGACACCTGGACCTCAGGAACCTGCCCCCCATAATGTACTCCCTCCTGCCAGGTCCCACCTCCCCAGATTTCAACCCTACCAGCAGGGGGCCCGATGTTTAAACATGTGACCTACAGTATAACAAAATCCCACTGCATTACAAAAGAAAACTACTTTCATCAGGGCTTCCCTGCTGTGAGCCTCCTGTCCACTAGGGGCAGCCTTCTAAGAGCATCCATTACTGGTTCTGTCCCGAGACCCTGCATTCTCCCCTTCACTAGCTCCAGGCCCTAGCTCCCAGGAGGTAGTACCCAAGCTTTGCAATGATTTGATGGTTGGTTACTCAGGATTTTACCACCAGAAGCACCGTGGTAAGTTAAATTCAAACCCAGGGAGTCTGCAAACTTACTGTATGGAACAAAACTAGGGCATGAGCTAAATCCTGTCTCTTGCATGGATTTGTGTAGCCCTGAGCTAACAATAGCTTTTATACTGTTAAAATTCTTAACGTGTTCCGGAGATCAAATTCAAATAAAAGCTTGCAGGGTAGGCTACTTATGACTGAGCCATCTCCCAAGCGCCCCAAATGGTTGATTTTCTTTTCCCTTTTTTTTTTTTTTTTTTTTTTTTAAAAGCAGGTGAATCTGGGTGTCCTGACTCACACCTGTCCTCCTAACGCTCATTAGATAGGAAGATTGTCATGAGTTTGAGACTAGCCTGAGCTACATGTGGGACCCTGTCTGGAAAAAAAGGGTGAGCTGTGAGCCTATACCAAATCCAGTGCAAAAGTAAACAGAATGCAAGGCTCAGTGTCCACAAGGACAGTGCATTGAAACAGCTGTGCTTATCTACCACACGGGATCTGAAGGAAACCATTACATGGGGCCTTCTTCAGGCACAGAGATGGCAAACGCAACCATGGCCTCCAAGGCCTGAGCAGCTTCTCATCTTTTCTTGAAGAAAATCCTATGATTCTCTGCTCTAAAACAAATAATGTTGAGAATTAAAAGTCATGTGTGGCTCAGGCGTGGTGGCCCATGATTGTAACATGGCTGTCATCCAAATACTCCAGAGGCTGAGGCAATCGGATCTCGGATCACAAATTCAAAGCCAACCTGGGATACACAGAGTGATTCTACCTCAAAAATAAATTAATTACCTAGTTAATTAATTATAAAATACCCGGTGAGCTCCTGTTTTCTGCCCTATCGGTATAATTAAAGTTTTGTTACATTTTTATTTACTCTGTGTGTGTGTGTGTGTGTGTGTGTGTGTGTGTGTGTGTGTGGTGCATGCCTATCATGGCATATGTGAGGAGATCAGAGAACAACTTGCAGGAGTTGGTTCTCTCCTTCCACACTGTAGGTTCTGGGGATCGAACTCAGGTTATCAGGCTTGTTAGTAGTCACCTTTCACCCACTGAGCCGTCTCTCCACTTCCCATCATGGTCAATTTTAATGAACATCTGTGGGTCCCCTGTTTACTCAACTCCTCCTTGTACCATCTCCTGAATATTTATGAACCAGCACCTGGTAGTATTAGTGCTGAGTCAATGTGAATCTCAATTATGTGCAGAGTTATTAATGCATAGACATGAATTCAAACAAGTACAAGACGCCAAGTCTTCTTCCTCCCAATTTATTCCAGGGTGTGCTGTAAACAGTGTGAGACGTCCCTTTGACAGCTTTCCGGCTTCATCCGTCTCGTCTCGGTTGACATGACAGATTCTCCTTCATAGAAGGTACAAGTGAACCAGAACTCGAGGGAGTGGGGAGACGGCGTTCTGGACCCTTTGCTCTTCAGAAAGTGTGGTCTCATCCAGGAGCCTCTGGTTTTCAGTAGAAATGGCCCGTGTTCCTTGGAATCGAGGAGTCCAGGCCACTGTTCATCCATATTTCCTGAATGATTTGCTCCCTGCGCTCAATCCTTTCTGCCAGCTCAGCGGCCTCTATGGAGCTGTAGGCCGGATACGAAGTCCTACAAAACCTGGACAGTTCCACAGGAAACTCGGAGTCTGAGGAGTCCTCCTCTTCCACCTCCTCCTCGCTGTCCTCCTCAGCCTTCTCGCTCCCTAGCACCAGATGCTCCCTCCCCTGCCTCAGTTCCCGGAAGTCCTTGGCACAGGACACTCTGATGACCAGGGCGCACAGTGTGAAGACCAGACCGATGCAGACACTGGACACAAACAGCAGGGCGGCTCTCTCAGGGTGGGCTGTGAGAAGAACAGAGCGTGTGAGGATCCAAAGGGTTAATCTTGGCTCATACTTTTAAAGATTCGCCATCCATTGAGTCAGAGAAGGCATGGCAACAGACTCGTGGTGAGGTGGAGCAGGACCCAGGGTTCTTCGCAAAATGGCACTACTATCGGGGAACATTCAAAATATGACCTTGTGGGTGGGACACTTCAGATTCAAACTACAAGCAGCCACCGGCAATATGTAAAGCACAGGGCCTGAATGTGTCCCAATAAAACTTTATTTATAGATTTGAGCTGGGGGCCATGGATTGAACACTTTTATAAATATTCAAGCTGAGGCCCAGAGGGAAGGCTGTAGAAGCCAGCAGCCTCTTCAGGCAGAACCAGGGCTGGATCCTGGAGATGCCTTCTGGGATGTGCTTTTATCCCCAGCATTTTCTCAATACATCTCAACCGCTCAGAGCCCCCTCCGGGCACACTGTCATGTCTTTTATTCTGGGAAAGACAATGAAGAAGGTTTTCTTTGCTGCTGCTGTCCCCCGGGGATCTAGACTGGAGTCTCAAAACTCCAGGGCTGCTAAGTCTCCCCGACAGTGAGGGATCTCCCCGATGAGAGAGATGGAACCAGAACACAGCATCTTCCTGAAAGTGGATACCTCCCCGGCCAGCATCCTTCCCACAGCTCAAGTTGTCCCTAGAGTGGCTCTACTCATCTGCGCCGCCGCACTTCGTGACCCTGCCCCTGCCTGCCATCTCCCCGCTCCCTTTAAGACCCACATGTCTGAAACAGCGTTTATTCTGGCCGTGGAAGGGACAACAGATTGCGTCTGTCGTGCTATCAGTACAGTGTTGAAGAGTTAAAGTCTATAAAGGATTTGGTCTCCTAGAGACACACGTGCCATGTGACAGCGAGGAAGGCTACTTTCACCTCCGGGAGTGGTGGCAGAGGGGCTGATCTGGAGACACTGACACTTGTAACGATGTCACTAAACAGTAATCCACAAAAGATGCCAAGACCAGGGCATCCGGTCAGACCTTCCCTCCTGCTCCCCGGCAGATCAAAGCCTGCTCCGCCGCCCCCCACGTCACGCTCGCTTTCTGACAGGGTTCAGATGCAGCGTAAGTGTGTCCCTCCCCATTTTGTGTTGGAATTGATAAAGCATGTGAGGTTTTAAGAGGGCAGAGCCTTAACTCATTTTCTAGCCACTCATGGGTGGGACAGAGCCAGCTGCAGGCAGAAACTCACTCCTATGTCACGTTTCTGAGGAACAAAGATTCACCCCCAGTCCTCTCCCGTCCTGTCCAAGGTGTAGTGGTGGACCAGATCTCAGGCTCCATGGACTCAGGTCAAGGGCATGCTCCGCCACAAAATGGATCTGTTACTGTACCTCTTTAGTTGTTCTTAATGATTTTTTTTCTATGCTGAAGTCTGAACTTTAGGACACCACACATGCAGGGCTGGTGCTCTACCACTGAGCCATACCCTAGCCCCATTTTTAAGGAATTTGGATTAATCAAATTAAGTGAGTCAATCCTTAGGGCATATCACAGGCTACCACAAAATCAGCATCTCCCATCTTCTTCCTCTCTAAGTGGCAGGGTCTGGGTTCTACTTCTGGGATTCAGGAGTTTCTCTTACCATGGGATCACTCACTCTATGGGAGAGTTCACGTCCATGTCACTGAGATCCAGTGGCCAAGCATGGGAAAGATGAGTCCCGTGGGAATAAAACTTCCTATCCATATGAAGTGACTGTCATAGGACCAGACTATAGGCAGATGGCACATTAGAGGTGAGCTGGCCTAACCCGAGGTTGTAGCCTAGTCACTTTCCAAAGCCGCTATTTACTGGGACCTAGGCTTAGACCAGGGCTCTGCCCACTGCCCCAGACTTTACACAGAAAACATTTCCTCCATCTTCTAGAACCAACTGGACCACTTCAGAGTTGTGACCCCTTCTATCATCTCTTTTGGGAAAACGGGACTTTCTTTTTGTTGTGGTTGAATAGAATCTTCACAGTGTTTTTGTTGGTATTCTAAATTTAGCCCCAGCTCACGACAGACTAGAGGGAATGGTCCCAGGAGCCCCAGAATGGGTGCCAGGGCCCCATTTGCTCTTCAGACATTGGTCTGGGGCCAACACAAGCTCCAGTTCAAATTTAGTCACACCCAGAGAAGCCACCAGAAGCCACCAGCAAGGTTCCATCTCTTGTGGGATTGTAGCCAGAGTCCTCCAGGAGGAAAAAACAAAAAGTGTTTGAAGACTGGTCTGACAGCACTTAGGGATGTGATAAGACTTTCTGTCAGAGTTGGAGACCCAGGGAACACTTCAGAGCCCACACCCATGTGACAGACCTGTGTGGCTCTCTGATCGTACCCCCTGAAGGGGTCATGTGACTAACTTTGGGATGTGTGATGAAATCTCTCCTTCACATAGCTCCTCTGATGTCCTAGAATTCCTTTCTTAGAACCAACAAGGCTGCTCTGGGTGTGGTCCCAGATCTCCAAAACACCCCAAAGTTCTCAGTAAGTTTGCCTGAGACTGAACACACACACATACACACACACACACACACACACACACACACACACACACACACCACAATCCCAAACAGTAGGGACAGTGACTGAATATTGAGTCACAAAAGGCAGGCCTGTGGCACAGATGAAGTAAACACTCAAAGCCAGATGCCAATAAGACACTAATTTGGTGGTCTGGAAGGGGTCATTAATTTATTTAGAGAGCAAGACTAAATAAGTCCCTCAGCTAGGAGACAATGGTAATGGACAATGCTGAAGCAACTAATAAACTATATTCCTCAGAACATACACATGCATACATAAACACATGTACACATACTACCATCCCCCACCCGAAGTCCCCCATATCATAAACATACCTACATACATACCATACACCCTACATACATACCATACACCATACATGTATACCACCCCACCACACACCACAAATGCAACACACAAATGTACATTCACCATATATATATATATATATATATACATATATATATATATATATATATACATACATACATATAATATATACCATACACAGCACTCATCACACTTACTGCATATATCACAGACACACATCAAACATACCACAAATACACATATATAACACATATCACACACACACACACACACACACACACACACACACACACACACACACGCACACTTCCTTTTTCTATAAGAAATGCCCGTGCAGATCATGTAAGTGACCAGAGGAGACATCGTCTAGCAGAGACCTTTGAACATTTTCATTTCCCTTCCACCGACCTCCATGTTTCCCTGCCCAGGACAAGCCCCTTGGTTTTGGTGGCCTGTCTGCTTGTCCCCATCTATTTCCCTGCTCTCTTACGTCAAAGCTACCGGTGGCCTGGTTAGGGAATGTCCTTTTGTTCTCCCTCAGTTTACGGGATTCCCTGCTCAAGTTGTGGGTCCCCAGCTGCTTTAGCCAGTGGCCTCACCATCAAATACGCCAGGAGCCCGTGTCCAGCCTTTGGATCCTAGCCCCACAGCAAGGCTTTCCAGAGCCACACCTAGCCTCGGCCGTGACTTACTGAGATGAACATACGGAAACATCTCTCAATAAAATCAAACAACATCCCATCCAGCCCTTACGCTAAAATGATGGAGCATCATTCTGGGTTGTAGACAGCTAGCAAGATGGCTCAGTGGATAAAGGCTTTTGCCACATAAGCCTGACAATCTGGATTTGATCCCCAAAACCTATGTAAACAGTGGTAGGAGAGAACCAAGTATACAAAGTCGTCCTCTGACATTCATGTGCATACCAAGGCATGCATGCACCCACAGACACATTTTTCGTGTGTGTGTGTGTGTGTGTGTGTGTGTGTGTGTGTGTATTCATGTGACTGTACACCATATGTATATAGAAACCCACAGAGGCTAAAGGAAGGTGCCAGGTCCCCTGAACTAGAGTTACAGGCAACGGTGAGCCTCCTGACATGGGTGCTGGGAACTGAACCCGGGTCCTCTGCAAGAGCAGCAAATACTCTTAACCACTGAGCCATCTTTTCAGATCCACAGATAAAATTTGTAAATTATAGATGATAAAAGAGTATAAGGCAGACATAACATCAACTTGAGATTTATTATTTAGCCATTTGTTAACTACTCACTGTGTCCTGGCCTACCCCAGAACTGTCCTAGACATGGAGATACGACAGATAAACAAGATGACAGTCATCTGTCCTAAAGGAGCTTAGACAGGCAAACACATCATCCAGACACATAGCAGGATATGCTCATGAGATGTTGGAGGAAAGGATATTTACATAACACTGGGTCAAGAGGTTCCAGCCCTCCAAAGCCTGAAGACAGTGTTCTTCCTAGAAACTGATTGACAGCCTTGCCCTTCTCCAAGCGTGAGGCTGGACCCAGCCGCTGTCCATGGTGCCCTTGGCAAATGGCCCCACTCCTCTGACCCTCTGCTCCTTTAAGTGTAGAATTCAGGATCAGAGCCTCAACCTCAGAGTTGCTGCTCTGGACTGATCATTCCCCCAAGCTCATGCTGATGTCCTAACCCCTAATATGACTTTGTAGATGGAACTTTCTGGAGCTAATTACGGTTAACAGAGTTCACCAGTGGGTCCTCGTCCGATAGGGCTGGTGGTTTTAGAAAAGTTCACACTCTCCTCTTCCCTTGTCTCTTTTGTCTCCCCCTCCCCCCCCCACACACACCTCCGCTCCACCCCCACCCAACCCCCAACATACATAGGAGAATGCAGCAGGCAGGTGGCTGTCTAAAGCCAGAAGGAGGCTCTTAATCATGGACTTCCAGCCTCTCTCCAGAACCGTTAGGAAACAGAAAGTCTTCCTTAAGCTCCAGTCTACAGTGATTTGTTATGGCGGCTAAGAAGGCCAAGGTGTCTGAGAAAGGATGGGGCCCAGCATGGCTACACCTCAGCCAGCAGTGTCCCTGCTTCTCTTCATTATTATCCTCCACCTGAAGGGGCTTTGAAACTGTGGACATCCTTCCAAAACCCAGATTTTCACACTTAACTTTGACAGGCATCAGGAGCAGCAAGAATGGACATGGGAGAGAAGTTGTAAGGAAAAAAAGAGGCCAATAACCCTGCAGCACGTGGCAAGCTCACAGAAGGAACACTGGGTGGGAAAATTATGCAGTGACAGAGTGCTGGGGCCAGGCTCCCAGCTCCTGTATTGAGATGTTTCTCTAAGCCTTCATTCTCCTCTGAGGAAGCTCTGCCCCACACAACCCCAGCTCCAGCAGGCTTGAATAGCAACATTCACGCATCCTGGTATTGAGCATTTTAAAGAAAGTATCAGAGTTTCTGGCCTCTATACAGTTTTGATAAATGTTCCCCTAAGACCTATATGTAAAGTTTGGTCCCCATGGTGACCTTGGACTTTTAAGAGGTGGGGTCTATGGGCAGTCTTTAGGTCACCAGGCCTGCACCATCAAAGGGGATTGTAGGGCCTTGCTCTGTTCCTTTCTCTCCCTCTCTAGTTCAAAGTGTGATCACTCTCGATGCCCCACCCTCACCACAGCCCAAACCCATGGAGCCTCTGGATCTTGAACTTGACCTCCAGACCATGAGCCAAAATATACCTGTTTTTACTTCAAGAGTCCTGGGTCTTATATTAAGTAATGTGGTGTAAGCTGAACAACAGAGCCTTCCTTGAGATGGAAGCCAGCGTTGAAACTTACAGTCCACATTCCAAGATACAATCTGTCCTAGGACATGCAGGAAGGTAGCAAGGAGTGTGCATTCCTCTAGAGAGAGGGCTGCACGTGGCCAAGCCTGGTGCAAGCCTTCAGCCCTGGGGAGATGAACAAGGAAACCTTGGTAACCACAGTGATTCTCAGGCCTCCTGAGAGGGCTGTGTCATCCCGTGGCAGGACCTGTTTGGCTTCTTACGTGATCAGCCTTGTTTTTCTTCCAATTGTGAAGGGA
Source organism: Peromyscus aztecus (assembly GCA_902168405.1). NCBI lineage: Eukaryota > Metazoa > Chordata > Mammalia > Rodentia > Cricetidae > Peromyscus > Peromyscus aztecus. The sequence goes on from CABHPQ010151427.1 coordinate 30,071, forward strand.
ATTCAATAATCCTAATTTTTAGATCTGGGGAACCCATTTCTACTTTTCAAGAGGGAAATTCCTTTGGAACCAAACGCTCAGCAACTCAGCTTTATTCTTGCAGGTCCCTTGGTTGTGGCTGCAACTGTGTTTGAATCCCAGCCCTGTGCTTCTGGACATCACGATGCTGCACATACAACTGGAGGCATCTCTCCTTTAGCTATCAGAGCGTTTGTCGGTGAGGCAGTGAGAAACCCTTCTGCACCCCCAGAAGCTCCCTTTCATTCACCTACCTCGAATGTAAGCAAATGCAGCCAGGGAGTTGCTGACGATAACACCATCTTTCCTCACAACCCTCGACCCGCTGGGGTCCAGTTTTATACCTGCAACATGCAAAGGCCAGAGCTGTTCAGGGTGCACCTGTTCTGAAAGCCCTGTTGACCTTCACCTGCACCTGCCACTCACAGACATCAGACCACTGGGCTTCTGACTAAACTGTGGAAGACTCAGAACATTTAGTGCTGAGTGAGGCCTGGCTGTGAAATGGCCCCATGAGCTCATGTGCTGAAGACTTGGTCCCCGGCTGACAGTGCTGTTTGGGAGGCCGTGGAACCTTTAGAAGGTGGATCGTCACTGGAGGAAGTGGGTCATGGAGGCAGGCCTTGAGGTTTATAACCTGGCCCTGCTTCTACCTGTCCCCTGGCTCTTGACTGTCTCACTATCCTGCTGCCATGATGGACTGCATCCACTCCTGAACCAGGAGCCGACATCAAGCCCTCCTTTCTGACGTCGCTTTTCTCCGGTGTTTTGTCCAGTAACGAGAAAAGCAGCTAATGCGGAAGTCATCTTTGAAAATGTCAAATGATGAAAGGGATTCAAAACACTCCAAAGTGCTAATTCCAACTTCAGGTGCAGCTCATGTACCCTGCTCCAGAACAGAACACAATATTCCGTGAGAAAGGCAAAGGCATCCATCAAGCCTTTAGGAGGCTGAGTAAATAATGTCTCATCTTACCCTGGAACAGCTGTCTGCTCTGTGGACATGACAAACCTTAGGTTATGGAGGGAGGCGTGGATTGTTTGATGTGTCACACACACACACACACACACACACACACACACACACACACACACACAC
>CABHPQ010151428.1:0-17582 GCA_902168405.1 Peromyscus aztecus
AGACCCCCATGCACATACTGTACTCCATCCTGACTGCAGGCAGCAGATCCCCATGCATATACTGTACTCCATCCTGACTACAGGCACAATCTCCTTCCTTGTATCTATGACTAAGTTATTCTTGGATCCTGGATCATTTATTTTGAAACCAGGAGATGCGTTTGAAAGCAAATTCTTTAGAAACTGTCTCTTGCTTTCTCCAGAGTTTCTCTGGGGTCCATCATTGTTGTCCTTCTAAGAGCACACATTCTTGATAGCCTGAACACGGTAAACTGGGTGAATGAGAACAATGCTTTCAAAGGCCACTTCCCTGATCTTGATTTTCTTAACCTGCCACAGGAATTCGCCACAGTCAACTTGAACTATTTATTAGGCATATTTTTCTGATGTGGCAGCTGTTTCACCACATTTTCTGAATGTTCTTCCAAAAAGCCAGCCACCCCTCCAGGGTGGTTTTGTTGGGATTTACTCTGTCTGGCCTCTAAGCACCTAAGTGTTCCAGGCCAAGATGATCTTATGTGGTCACGTCATTTAAATTTGGCCTCCATATTAATCTCACCTTCAGGACTCTGGGCACAGATTATCATGTATTCAACCATAACTATTTTTTAAAAAACCATTATATTGACAGTGGAGTTCTCTGTGGACACTCACTTGATTTTATACGGAAGAGCTGATCATAATGTTCCACTGTGCTCGATTACTGGTTGTTCCTGGTCTCCCTGGGAGTCATATCATAGTTAGGATCACAATTACTTAGAAAATCACGCACAGCTATATGACTGTATGTCCAGACCAGTTCTCACAGATGTGGTTACGATGTCACAAACCACAGAGTCTTAGGTCCAAGCCCATCCTAGAATGCTCATGATCATGGCCAGGTCAGAGATGGCATGGGTCTTGTCCCTGCCTGATGTTTCTATAGGCCACACCCACAGGTCAGTGTCTAACCCACCTGAGCGCCCTCATCTGTGGACACAGGAATCCAAATTGCACTTGGCAGACCTGAGGCAGTGTCTTCAGCTTCTGGTGACTAGAAAGGTGTGTGCCCAGCTGCTTTCCATCCCCTACATAGATCTATAATTTAAGCCAGCATTTATCTGAGTCAGAAAGGGACTCCAGTGAACCTCAAGTCACCTCTTTGCCCTGTCTGTTTTATGGGTTTTGGGGATCCCTCTCTTTAGTGGGGAGGAAGAGGGACCGGCTTTGCTTTGTTTAACGTTTGACATTGCACCCTCTGTTCATGCGTCATGTGTCTTGTTCCCTGAAATATCTCTGAATATTATTTGTATTACTCTGTTAAGTCCTCAGTTGGGTTTTTTTAGCTCTTTGATTTTTGTGGTTGTCTGTGTGAGAATCTGCTATTTGTCTACCATGTTTGGTAACCAGAAGAGAGTGTTAGATCTCCTGGAGCTGGAGTAGAGGCAATTGGGAGCTGCCTGTTGCGGGTGCTGAGGACCCAACTCAAGTCCTCCAGGAGAGCAATGTGGGCTCTTAACCACTGAACCGACTCTCTACCCTCGTGCCTTGCTACTGAGCTGGAGTCTTCTGTGTAGCTTAGGCTAGACTTTTCAGGATTCTTCTGCTTCAGCCCCTAGAGTGCTAGAATTACAGGTGTTAACTACCATGTCTGGCCAAAACCCTCAATTCTTGACTGATGGCTTGCTTATTTATTTATTTTTAATTAATTAATTAATTAATTAATTTTGAGACAAGGTCTCTCCTTGTAGTCTTTGCTGCCCTGAAAGGTCTATCTAGTCCAGGCTAGCCTTGAATTCACAACTATCTGCCTGCTTATGCCTCTTGAGTGCTAGGATTAAAGACTTGGGATAACACACTCTGCCAATTTTTTTCCTTTTTTTTTTAATTAAGAAAATTTTTCATTCATTTTACACACCAATCAAAGATCCCCCTCTTCCCTCCTCCTGCCCCCCCCACCCAGCCTCCCTCTCCTAACCCACTCTCGTACCCACAAGAAGGCAGGGCCTCCCATGGGGAGGCACATCCAGTAAAGACTGCCAAATTTTTAAACCCTGCTGTACAGCCTGAAGGCAGCTGAACATCATGGGGCATGGACCAAGGTGTCTGTACTCCAGTGTTTCAGGTATCTGTTGCATCTTTGTCTTGAATTAATTTCCTGGGATTAGGAAGAAGGTTCTAGATTTTCTCTGCATAGCCTCAGTAGTGAATTTGAATCACTGTGTTTTTTTTCCCTCATGCTCTAGGTTGATGTTGATGCAAATTCATTGAATTCTAATGACGCCTTTGTCCTAAAACTGCCACAAAACAATGGCTTCATCTGGATAGGAAAAGGTGCTAGTCAGGAGGAGGAGAAAGGAGCAGAGTATGTGGCTGACGTTCTCAAGTGCAAAACTGCAAGGATTCAGGAAGGCCAAGAACCAGGTGTGTGCTGTGGGGCCAAGGTCATCACTTTTATATTCAGTGTGCTTAATTGACTTCTTTCAATAATCTTTTTTTTTTTGCATCATTAGAATTGTGTAAGGATGCCTCCTTTAATTGCAAAAGTGTTGATGGCATCTATATTGCCATTAATGTAAAATCCCACAAAGCATGTTCTCCTGACTATGCATTGGCTAACTCATTGTGTGTTCTGTAGAGGAGTTCTGGAACTCTCTTGGAGGGAGAGGAGACTACCAGACCTCACCATTGCTAGAAACACGGGCTGAAGACCACCCACCTCGACTTTATGGCTGCTCCAACAAAACCGGAAGATTCATTGTAAGTGTCTTAAATAGATCGAGCCTAATGTTAGGCATTCTGTGCTGGCTCCAAGAACTTCCAGATTTGTGACTGTTGTGAGTCCTGGGTTAGCTTCTCTGTAAACTTCGGGTAATAATCTTCACTCCGTACAGGATAGTTTAAGGCCCAATGATGTGAGAGATGCAGAAACATCTAGAAAATTCTAAAGTAATATGTAAATCAAAATGCCCTTAAAAATAACTACTTCATACCTGTATCAGCATTTAGTTTGTCTTTGTGAACTATGGGTGGCTGGTTCTGCTCATTTAGTAAATAGATACATTTTGGGGAGGGCCATCATTTTTCAACCAAGTGTAAAATTTCCAGGAGGTTTCACAGAGGAATAGAAATTTTCTCCAGGTTGACTGAATGAAAAAAAGTCACAGAGAGCTTTATGGTCTCCTGAAAATTAACTGACATCAACAGGGATGTTTTGTTTTATACTCCTTTATAATTCAGTCAATTAAAAGTAAACTTAGAAGACTGTGAATGTCTATTGTGTGGCACTATTCTTAGGGAGATGAGAATAAATGTCTATTCACCACAGATAGGGAACCAATGACAGTCCAAAGTAAGGATACTACCAAAGTCCAACTTGGTAAACCACTGAGTTTTATTAGGTGTTATTTATAACAGTAGAAATTATTTAAAGTTAGCTACATCATCAAAAATCAACTCCTACATAAACGACAGCTCATGAAAGCTGGAAACCTGGAGCACACTGCATGACTTGCAGGCAGCTCAGTGGATTGGACACCGTCTCTTCCAAGCATCTCAGCTGGCCTGAGAGTGTCTCCCAGCAGTCCTTGCTACTTATATATGCTTTGGGAGGAAGGGGCCTAATGTATCTAATCAGTTTCAGGGACTTCCTGAAAATTTTCAGTTGTTTACTTACTGAGCTTATTAATGCAGGGTGGACTCTTTCACCTCCCTGAGTCATAATGAGCTTCCCTCCTAGATGGAGTGTTTCATTTGGGAGGCAATTGTGCACAACAGAGTCTTAGTAAGTTGTTTTAACACAAATGTGGTAGACTGGCATGTTTAAACAGCAAGTGTGACTTTCTCATGTCCTGGAGCTTGTGAGGTCCAAGACCAAGGCACCAGCATATCTGTTGTCTGGGAGAGCTCTCCTGGCATTATCACATGGCCAGTGAGCTGACTCTGTCTCTTCCTAGTACACTGTTCCTGTCACTGGGCTTGTCCTCATGACCTCAGCTAAACCTAATTACCTCACATCAGCCTCCACCTCCTGACACTGAACACCAACATGGCAGTCCATAACCTCACATGGTTTTATATTGGGTTTTGAAATTTCATTCTGTGCTGTATCCACTTACCTCCATTTAATTGGAAATGTTTGACCATCTTTGACCTGCGAGACTTTTGTGTGAACTTAAAGGAGGGATTCTTTTCATCCTAGTGAATACAAACTTAATTTTCGCCACACAAAATTTCCCAAGAGCTCACCAGATACATTACTAGAAATCGTGTGCTAAAGGAACTGTCCATTTATAAAACATACTTGGCGCTTACAAACGGTTTAACCTGAAAATTTAAGACATAGTAATGGCTAGTGATAAATATTCACTGTTGGGACTGCAGTTCGCCACCTACTGTGTAGTGGAGCACCTGCAGTGAGCGAGTGGAAATGTACAGCATGGCCAGGATTATTGTTTGGCCGTTAACTCTGAGTCATGGGGCGGGGAACCCAGGATCCAAGTCCTGGGTTCAGGGACAAGCCAGGGACAGGGTGATTTTCCACTAGGTTGCTACCCTAACGGGTCCTGGTCATCCGGCTTTTTATAATCTTTCTGCCCCTCTCCTGTGCTGTTCTCTGAGCCTTAAGTATAGGGGTTACATTGTAGTCTGCCAATTGTAGTTGAGCACCCCACAGTTTCAGGAAGATGTAATTTACAAAAGTAGGTACTCTGGCTTTGCTCTCAGATTTTATAACCATCTATTAGTTTCAGCTAGTCTTTGATCTTCTTCCCCTTCTCCTTCTCCTCCTCCTCCTCCTTCTTCCTGCTTATGCTTATATTAACCATTATCAGAAATATTCATTTCTTCTGTATCTATTCGTTTTCTTATGTGATATTTGGAAACTTTCTTTTTCCTTTCACAGTTTAAGGAAAAGGCTTATTACCTTTTGATCTTACAATAACCACTGGGAAACAGATTTAAGCATATAGACTAGTACATGGTAGTAGAGCCCACTGTTTAAATCACAGCATTTAGAACCAATCTATGTATGCGATACCACCTACCTGATGGGTGACCTTAGGCAGTTTCTTTACTCCCTCTGCTCATGCTCTCATTCATTAAATGTCGAAAACCACAGTATTTAACTCACATGGTTGTTGTGTTAATGTCTGTGTAAAAAATTAATATACAGTCGAAAAGGGATATTTAAATTTTTGTTTTTTCTAAATTTTTTTTTTTTTGCTTAAAAAAATTATTTATTTATTATGTATACAGTGTTCTGTCTGCATGTATCCCTGCAGGCCAGAAGAGGGCAACAGATCTCATTATAGATGGTTGTGAGCTACCATGTGGTTGCTGGAAATTGAACTCAGGACCTTTGGAAGAACAGCCAGTGCTCTTAACCTCTGAGCCGTCTCTCTAGCCCCCTGTTTGTTTATTTTTTTATTTTTCTCTCATATGTTACATCTGGACCACAGTTTCCCCTCCCCCCTTCAGTCTCTCCCCCTCCCCCTAGAAAAGAGCAAACCTCCCAGAGACATCAACCAAACACAGCATAACATGCACATACCATCACATCAAGGTTGGACAAAGCAACCCAGTAGGAGGAAAAGGGTCCCACAAGAACACCAAACTATGCAGAGGACCTAGGCCAGACCCCTAAAGGCTCCCTGATCTCTGCGAGCCCCACTGAGTCCTGGCTGAGTCCTGGTCAGCTGATTCTGTGGGCTGTGTTCTTGTGGTGTCTCTGTCCTCTCTGGTTCCTTTGCTCCTTCCTCATCTACTCCACAGAACTCCCCAAATTCTGTCTAATGTTTGACTATGGAACTCTGCATCTGCTCCCATCAGTTGCTGGATGAAGTCTCTCTGGTCTGTTTGATAAACATTCTGCTAGGCTCTGGTCCCCGAACACTCTGCAGGTAGGACAAACAGTAGGTTGAAAGTTTTGTGGCTGGGTTGGTTTCCCAATCCTTCCACTTGAGGCCTTGCCTGGTTACAGAAGATGGCTGGATCAGGCTCCATGTCCATTACTAGGAGTCTTTGCTAGGGTTGCTGTGATAGATTCCATGAAGTTTCCATTGCTCTAGGTTTCCACCTCAACCCACAAATGTCCCCCAATTCCAGTCATTTCTCCCAGTATTTTCTCCCTCCCTTTCCCCCCAGTAATTTTTCCCAGTATCCCCCCCCCCCCCCAACACTTGATCCCTCGTGTTCCCAATCCCACTCTCCACCTGCAAAATTTAGTCTATTCTTCTTCCCAGGGAGATTCTTGAATCCCACCTTAAGCCTTCATTGTTACTTTGACTTTCTAGGTCTGTAGATTATAGCATGATTATAATTTATATAACAGCTAATACCCACTTATAAGTGAGTACATACCATGTTTGTCTTTCTGGGTCTGGCTTACCTCACTCAGGATGATTTGTTTCAAGTTCCATCCATTTGCCTGCAAATTTCATGATTTTTTTAAACAGCTGAGTAATACTCCATTGTGTAAATGGGCCATATTTTCTTTTATTCATTCTTTGGTTGAGGGACTTCTAGGCAGTTTCCAGCCTCTGACTATTATGAATAAGGCTGCTATGAACAGAGTTGAGCAAGTGTCCTTGTGGCAGAATGGGACAGCCTTAGGAGTGATATATCTGGGTCTTGAGGAAGATTGATTCCCAATTTTCTGAGAAATCTCCATATTGATTTCCACAGTGTTTGCACTCCCACCAGCAGTGGAGGAGTGTTCCCCTTGCTCCACATCCTTGCCAGATGAGCTGTCACTTGTGTTTTTGGTTTTAGCCATTCTGATGGCTAAAGATGTTGAACATTTCTTTAAGTGTTTCTCAGTCCTTTGAGATTCCTTTGTTGAGAATTCTGTGTTTAGATCTGAACCCCATTTTTAAATTGGATTATTTAGTTTGGTGATGTCCACTTTCTTGAGTTCTTTATATATTTTGGATATTTACCCTCTGTCAGATGTGGGGTTGGTGAATGCAGCCGGCTGCAAGAATATATTAGAGATTCAGCTGTATATTAAAGCTATACCTAGAAAAGTCAAGGCATTTTTCTAGAGGAAGCCATTTATCAAGGAATATTTGATGTTATTCAGTTTATAATATATCAGCTGTCTTCTGCTATGAAATTCTTGTGTGCTCTTATACTACTAGGCCATATGGCAAACAGTTAAGCTTCTCAGACCTGCTGCTGATCCACTAGGTAACATCCCTGCAGGGCCTAGTAGACAGGAGGCTGTAGATGCATAGCTTTGCTTCTTATGCAAATGAAGCTCAGACCTCCCTTCTCCAGGCAGGGAAAACGGTATTCCAGAGCAACTGACTCAGAACAAAGGAGAGTTTTGCATATCCAGGTCGAGTGAAGGACGGGGCAGGATTCCTGATCAGAGTAGAGTTGCACGGCCAGGAGAGAAAGAACAAGGCAGTTTCTGTAGATGGTAGACAGAGCCATGAGGCCAGGGAGAAGAGAAGAAGGAAGAGTTTCTCAGGGCCAGGAGTAAGAAGTAAGGAACAAAAGATGGAGGACAAAGGAACAGAGGATGAAGATGAGGTCAAAAGCAGAGGAGCTTACTAAAACTATGAGGACAGGAAAAGTGGGCACAGAGAGGAGCTGAGTGTGAGGATGGAGCTGAAGCTGTATAGATAGAATTTTGTCCTAGAGAAATAAAGTAATGGATGAAAGAGCATGGTGTTCATAGATTCTTTTTCCTCAGATAATCCCCCACCAGACATAATGTCTTCCCCAGGACCCTGGGAGGGATTTTCTCAGGGCAGGCCCTTGGGAAAATTCCATTAGGTGAAGATCTTTTTGAATTCTGTGGGCTGCCTTTTTGTCTAATTGACTGTGTCCTTTGCCTTACAGAATGTTTTCAGTTTCATGAGGTCCTATATTTTAATTGTCATAGTACCTGCACTATTGGTGTTCTGTTCAGGAAGCTGTCTCCTGTGACAGTGTGTTCAAGTAATCCCCACTTTCTCTTCTATCAGGTTCAATGTATCTGGTTTTGTGTTGAGGTCTTTTATCCACTTGGACTTGAGTTTTATACAAGGTGATAGATATGGATCTATTTGGATTCTTCTACATGCTGACATCCAGTTATGCCAGCACCATCTGTTGAAGATGCTTTTTTTCTCCATTGTATATGTCTGGCTCCTATATAAAAAATCAAGTGTCCATAGGTGTGTAGATTCATTTCTAGGTCTTAGATTCCATTCCATTGATCAACATGTCTGTTTTTATGCCAATATGCTGTTTTTATTACTATAGCTCTGTAGTATAGCTGGAAGTCAGGAATGGTGAGACCTTTGGAAGTTCTTTTGTTGTACAGGATTGCTTTTAGCTAAGCTGGCTTTCCATATGAGGTTGAGTATTTTTCAAGGTGTATAAAGAATTGTGTTGGAATTTTGATGGGCATTGCACTGAATTTGTAGATTGCTTTTGGTAAGATGGCCATTTTTACTGTGTTAACCTTGCCAATCCATGAGCATGGGAGATCTTTCCATCCTCTGTAACTTCTTTGTTCAAAGACTTGAAGTTCTTGTTATACAGGTCTTTTACTTGCTTGGCTAGAGTTACCTCCAAGATATTTTATATTATTTGTGGTTATTGTGAAGGGTGTCGTTCCCCTAATTTCTTTCTTAGCCTGTTTGTCATTTGTAGGAGGGCTACTTTTTTTTTATTTTTTTTTATTTTTTTTTTTTTTTTTTAGTTTATCTTGTATCCAGCCACAATACTCAAGGTGTTTATCAGCTGTAGGAGTTTTCTGGTCAAAGTTTTGGGGTCACTTATGTATACTATCATACCATCTGCAAATATACTTTGACTTCTTCCTTTCCAATTTTTATCCCCTTGATCTCCTTCAGTTGTCTTATTGCTCTAGATAAGAGTTCAAGTACTATATTGAGTAGATATGGAGAGAGTGGACAGCCTCGTCTTGTCCCTGATTTTAGTGGAATTGCCTTAAGTTTCTCTCCATTTAACCTGATGTTGGCTACTGGCTTGCTGTATATTGCCTTTATTATGTTTCAGTATGTCCCTTATATTCCTGATCTCTCCAAGACTTTTATCATGAAGGAGTGTTGGATTTTGTCAAGGATCTTTTCAGCATCTAAATAGATGATCATGTGGCTTTTTTCTTTCAGTTTATATGGTAGATTGCATTGACTGATTTTCATTTGTTTAACCATCCCTGCATCTCTGGGATGAAGCCTACTTGATCATGGTGGAGAATCTTTTTGATGTGTTCTTGGATTTAGTTTGCAAGCATTCTATTGAGTATTTCTGCACCAATGTTCATGAGGGAAATTGGTCTGTAATTCTCTTTTTTGTTGAGTGTTTGTGTAGTTTGGGTGTCAGAGTAACTGTGACCTCATAAAATGAATTTGGGAATGTTTTTTCTGTTTTTATTTTGTGGAATAATTTGAGTAGTATTGATATTAGCACTTCATTGAAAGCCTTGTAGAATTCTGTGCTAAAAATGTCTGCCCCTGGGCCTTTTTCGGTTGGGAGACTTTTAATGACTGCTTCTATTTCCTTACCGTTTATAGGACTATTTAAGTTGTTTATCTGATCTTGACTTAACTTTGATAAGTAGCATCTATCAAGAAATTTGTCCATTTCTTTTAGATTTCCAATTTTGTGGAGTATGACCTAATGATTCTTTCCTCAGTGTCTGTTATGTCTCCCTTCTTGTTTCTGATTTTGTTAATTTGGATATTCTCTATGGTTTTTAGTTAGTTTGGATAAGGGTTTGTCTATCTTGCTTATTTTCTCGAAGAACCAACTCTTTATTTCATTGGTTCCTGGTATTGTTCTCTTTGTTTCTATGTTATTGATTTAGGCCCTCAGTTTGATTATTTCCTACCATCTACCCCTCTTGGGTGTGTTTGCTTCTTCTTGTTATAGAGTTTGTAGGTGTACTATTAAGTTGCTAGTATGAGATCTCTCTAATTTCTTTATGAAGGTACTTCATAAAGTGCTGTGAACTTCTTCTTGGCACTGCTTTCATTGTGTCCCATAAGTTTGGGTATGTTGTGAATTCATTTTCATTTAATTCTAGAAAATCTTTCTTATTTCTGCCTTAATCCAGTGGTTGTTCATTAAGGAGTTGTTCAGATTTCATGAGCTTGTAGGTTTTCTGTTGTTGATATCCAGCTTTAACCTATGGTGATCTGATAGGATACAGGGAGTTATTTCAATTTTCTTGTATCTGTTGAGACTTGCTTTGTGACCAAGTATGTGGTTGGTTTTGGAGAATGTTGCATGAGGTGCTGAGAAGGTATATTGTTTTGTGGTTAGGTGAAATGTTCTGCAGATGTCTGTTAGGTCTATTTGAGTCATAATGTCTAGTTCCATCATTTCTCTGTTTAAGTTCTGTCTGGATGACCTGTCCATTGATGAGAGTGGGGTGTTGAATTCTCCCACTATAAGTGTGTGAGGTCAGTGTATGATTTAAGCTTTCGTAATGTTTCTTTTGCAAAAGTAGGTGGTCTTGCATTTGGCGTATAGATGTTGAGAATTGACATGTCATCTTGGTGGCTTTTTCCTTTGGTGAGTATGAAATGTCCTTCTCCATCTCTTTTGATTAATTTTGGTTTGGAGTTTATTTTGTTAGATATTAGAATAACTACACCAATTTGCTTCTTAGATCCATTTGCTTGGAAAATCCCTTTGTAACCCTTTGCTCTGAGGTAGTCTGTCTTTGATATTGAGGTGTGTTTCTTGTATGCAGCAGAAGAATGGATCCATTTTTGTATCCATTCCATTAGCATGTATCTTTTTATTTGTGAATTTAATCCATTAATATTGAGAGATATTAATGACCAATGATTGTTAATTCCTATTGTGTTGTTGTTGGTGAGTATGTGTGTTTCCCTTTGGGTTTTGCTGATGTGAGATTATTATTGCCTTTTTTTGTGGGTGTAGTTAACTTCCTTGGGTTTGAGTTTTTCTTCTAGAACCTTCTATAGGGCTAGATTTCTGGACAGTTTAAATTTGACTTTGTCATGAAATATCTTGTTTACTCCATCTATGGCAATTGAAAAAGTTTTGCTGTGTATCATAGTCTAGGCTCACATCTGTGATCTCCTAAGAGTCTGCAAGACATCTGTCCATGCCCTTCTGGCTTTTAGAGCTTCCATTGAGTAGTTGAGTGTAATTCTAGTAAGTCTGCCTTTATATGTTATTTGACCTTCTCACCTTGCAGCTTTTAATATTTTTTCTTTGTTCTGTATGTTTAGTGTTGATTATTATGGGGAATGGGGACTTTCTTCTCTGATACAATCTATTTGGTATTCTGTAAGCTTCTTGTACCTTTATAGGCATGTCCTTCTTTGGGTTAGAAAATTTTTCTTCTATGATTTTTGTCAAATACATTTTCTGGGTTTTTGAGCTGGGATTCCTCTCCTATTTCTATTATTTCTAGGCTTGGCCTTTGCACAGCATTCCAGGTTTCTTGGATGATTTGTGCTAGGAATTTTTCAGATTTAACATTTTCTTTGACCAATCAATCTATTTCTTCTATTGAATCTTCAACACCTGAGATTCTCGTTTCTACCTCTTGTATTCTGTTGGTGATGCATGTGTCTGCAGCTCCCGTTTGCTTACTCAGACTTTCCATTTCCAGAACTCCCTCAGTTTATATTTTCTTTATTGCTTCTATTTCAACTTTTAGGTCTTGACAGTTTTATTCACCTGTTTGTTTTTTCTTGGCATTCTTTAATGGATTTATTTATTTATTTATTTTTGTCTTTTCCTTGATTTCTTTAAGGAATTGTTTCCCCATTTTCTCTTTAAGGACTTCTATCACCTTAATAAAGTTATTTTTAGTATTATTTTGTTGTGCTGCAGGTGTCTTGGAATATTCAGGTCTTGCCATCATAGGATAACTGGGCTCTAGTGGTGCTATATTGCCTGTTGTTGATTGTATTCTTACACTGGCATTTAGGTGTCTGGGTTTGGGATGATCATAGGTCTAAGTGCTGATTTCTGAATTTGTCTTTGTTGGATGGGTTTTTTGTTCCTTGGTTTCTGTTTCTTCTTTTGTCTTCTGGTCTTTGTGACCTGGATTTCTGGTGACCTGCATGGCCTCTGATCCAGTAAGGAATCTCTAAGTTAGGGACTGACCTTCCAGTAGCTAGCTTTGGTGCAGCAGGGGAGGTTGTAAACAGAATTTTCTCCAGTCTTGCCTGGCCCCAGGGTCTGGACAAATCTCTCCCACCCATGGTCCCACAGCTGCTTATAAAATAATCACTCAGAGGCTTATATTAATTACAAACTGTATGGCCTATGGCTTCAGCTTCTTGTTAGCTAGCTCTTTCATTTTAAATTAGCCCATTTCTATAAATCTATATGTTGCCACATGGCTGTGGCATTGGTCTGCTGACATCCTGTTACTCCTTTGGCAGAAGGCTCATGTCTCTGCCCTTCTTCTCTCTGTATCTCTGCTTGGGTTTCTCACCTAGCTGTAAGCTTCAAAAACAGCTTTTTTTATTATCCAATGGGAGCCACACATATTCACAGCATCCAGAAAGACATCCCACAGCAAGTGGGGGGGGTGTCTCTGTTCTTCTGACTGGTGTGGCTTAAACCTGTTCTTCTGACTTGTGTAGCCTGCATGTGAGCAGGGGAAGTCAGATGGAGTTGGGGGCAGGGCACAGTTGTAGGACAGGTCATGAGGTGGGAGGATGTGGGCCATGCAATGGGTCGAGTGGGGCAGTTCAGCTGGCAGGCGGGTCACTCACCTGTTTTTCTGACTCGTTTTTTTTTTTTAAATGATCAGATGATTGATAAACATTCTGTAAGAAGACATTACAGGGTTGGAGAGAAGGCTCAGTGGTTAGAAACACATACTGCACTTGTAGAGGACCCAAGTTCAGTTCTTAGCACTCTCATCAGTCAGCTCATAACCACTTATAACTCCAGTGCCAGAAAACCCAACACACCTTCTTTTGGCCATATGAAGCATTTACACACACCACACCACACACACACACACACACACACACACACACACACACACACACTTAATAATAATCTTTAAAACAAAAAGACAGTATAAAGCAATTTATTCTTCTCTGAACATGCTAGGTTGCTTTCTGGTTTGTTTTGCTTTTGCTTTTTTGTTATTTTAAGGAGTTCAGAATCTCCTCAGGGCACAGTAAACATATTAGAAGGTAAGGATGACTGGTTAGCTTGTTCTAGTTGAGTTTAGCCAGAGCTTCTGCCTAGTTTCCTGTGATAGAAGCACAGGAAAGCACTAAGTCACATTTGCTAATATGGACTGGCAGAAGCCAATGGCAACTCCGTCCATGTGACTGCTCAGAGGAAAGGTGCAAGGAATTGGGGACCAAAATCTAAACTGTCAAACCTTCCTAAGAATCAGGGAGAATTGCAGAACTCTCCAAAACTTTGAACATCAGATTAACATGTGTCTACTCATATTGGTACTGCAATAACTTATTACCATTTAATGGTAGAAAACAAAATTTAATCCATTAGAACTAAAAACAATGAAAATTTGCATATATATTATGCTGCCTTATTAAATTTGCTGATTTATTAGAATAACTACTGACTCTTAACTAAAATAATCTTGACTTATAAAAGAAAGATAACTTCATACTCAACCATCATATCCAATTTATTAAGGCTAGACAGGCAATAAAATCTGTGAAGACTTTGTCATGGGGAATTGCAAATACAGAGGAGCTGTGTTCACATTGACTGTATAGGTCCATCCTAAAGGTGTTCAGATGCTGTGTTTATATTAAGCACTATCTGGACCAGATTGTAGCACCAGTTTGTGATACTTGATTACACAGATAAATCTGTTACCCTAAACTAAGAAAAATATAACTAATCAAGTGTTTCATTGTCATCCAAAGTACAAAACAGCATTTGTCTCCTGTGTATGATTTGGTCATAAAGTTCTTCAAACATTTCAGATTGAAGAAGTTCCTGGAGAGTTCACCCAGGATGACTTAGCAGAAGATGATGTCATGCTACTTGATGCGTGGGAACAGGTAGGGCTATAGTTTGCTCATAACAAGAGGCTGTATTTATGGTTGGGAACTGACAGTACTTGCTTTGAGAAATGGCAATTCAAATAATAAATGGGGGGAGGGTGGAGAGATGGCTCAGTGGTTAAGAGCACCGGCTGCTCTTCCAGAGTACCCAGGTTCAATTTCCAGCACCCACATGGCAGCTCACAGCTGTCTGTTATTTCAGTTCTGGGAACCCTATGCCCTCACATAGACACACATGTAAGCAAAACACTAGTGCACATAAAATATAAATAAACAAATAATAAACAGGTTTGGGGACCTAGGCTATACTCAATAAAAATGTCACAGAGTTTATTGATTTCTTACTCTGAAAATAATTCTACAGTTTTCACTTTTTACAGCTTTAGGAAAAAAACAAAACAAAAACAAAAAAAACAAAAACAACAACAAAAAAACCATTCAACTTTTCATTTATTGGTAAACTATACTCACTGTTATTTGTGTAGTCATTATATTATTAAGTACATGAATACGTACAATGCTATGGGAGAAACCAAAATACTGAGAATTTCTCCTGAATTTTGACAAGATTTCCTAAGGAACCCATCCCTTAGGGGGAAAAAATCAGGCATAGAATAGGTTTGAATTGAAGCAGCAAAATATGTTACTATCTCAAAGATCTCACTTTAGGAGAAAATTAGTGGCGACTGGACAGCTATATACATCTGGTGGTCTTTCAAAATCTCTATGTAAATTAACAACTGTGAAAAGGACAAACATATATGCTAAAAATCAAATTATAGCCAGGTGGTGGTGGCACATCCCATGAATCCCAGCACTTGGGAGACAGAGGCAGGTGGATCTCAGTGAGTTTGAGGCCAGTCTGTTCTACAAAGTGAGTTCCAGGACAGCTAGGACTCAGAAAAACCCTATTTTGAAAAACAAACAAGCAAACAAACAAAATGAATCAAATTATATAGAACAAAATGTCAAACACTAAATTAGGAGTTTTAGAGTAAGGTACATACTTGTTTTCAGATAGTTTTCTTTTCTTCTTTTTCTTTCTTTTCTTTTCCAGAATTATTTATTTTGGGCTGGAGAGCTGGCTCAGTGGTTAAGGGCACTTGTTGTGAAAGACCCGGATTTGATTCCCAGCACCCACATGGAAGCTTACCACCTCCTTGGGCACCAAGCACACATGTAGTGCAAACACACATGTAGGCAAAACACACACACACACACACACACACACACACACACACACACACACAAATAAATCTAAAAACAGAAAATATTAAAAAAGAATTTATGTGTATGAGTGTTTTGCCTGCAGAGGTCATAAGAGGACATCAGATCCCCAGGAACTTAAGTAATGGATAGTTGTGAGCCACCAGGTGGGTGCTGGGAATCAAATGCAGATCCTTTGCAAGAACAAGTGCTCTTAACTACTAAGCCTTCAGATTGGTTTCTAGCACCTAAGCTACTCAGTAAATCACACGTCAACCTTGGATCTTCAAGGACCATATCTGAATTGGGGATTTGCAGCAGGCTTTTTCTTTTAGGCCACCAACCAGCTCCCAAATCATGGACATGAAGACTTCTTACTAGTTATGAATACTTGGCCTCGCTTAGGCTTGTTTCTGGCTAGCTCTATTTAACTTAAATTAACCTGTTTCTCTCTATCTACCTTTTACCTTGGGGCTTTTTACCTTTCTTCCCTTCTGTATGTCTGACTTTCCTGCTTCCTTCAGTGTCTGGTTGGCTAGCTACTGCCTGGCTTCTAGCCCCAGGCATGTCCCTATCTTTCTCCCTCATTCTCTTCTCCTTTTCTCTCAGGCCTAGATTTCCTCTCCTACTTAGTCTCTCTGCCCACCAACCCCACCTATCCCTCTCCTGACTAGCTATTGACCATTCAGCTTTTTATTAGACCAATCAGATTCCTTAGGCAGGCAAGGTCAAACAGCAACACATCTTTACATAATTAAACAAATGCAACACATTTTACCTAGTTAAAATAATATTCCACAACAAGGATTCAACCCTATATCCTCACTGTACTACATTTCATTTCTTTATAAATTATCCCTTTTATCCAAGATACTGTACTGTTACGGTGTCTTGTGTGCTTGGACACACTGTGTGTGAATTAGAACACAACAGAAACTTAATTTGACCAAAGTTGCTCTACCAAGTGACTGTAAGGTGACTTAAATAAAGTAATTTAGGAGACCGCTTCAGAATTAAAATAACTTGACAAAGGAATGGATATATACAGATTACATGCTCACATATTTATTGTACACAATTATATGTGTAATACTTTAAATAAAAATTTAAACTCTTGATATTTAACTACTGAACATTGTAACACTTTATTGAAGTTTTATATTGCACCATACTATAAGAAATCAATAGATGGAAGCCAGAGATTCCTGAGGACATTCAGAAACAAGTCCTGCCCTTACACGCAATCCTTTGCTGCTTAGACCTACAGCTTGGGATGGAGGTGACTGCCATGCAGGCCCAGCAGATGGATGCAAAACCAGGCAAGAAGCTGTCAGTCTTGTAAAAGAAAGCAAGCCTGCTTTATAACTAGAAGAGCTCACGCAAACACATTCAAATGTGAACTGTAGTCAGAGACGATGGATGTAAATGCAGGGTCTCCTGGGGATAGGAAGCCTTGAGAAAGCATAGGGCTTCCAGGCCCCACCTTCACCTCCCTCCTGTGTGGGGTTCTGAGGGTGAAGTGGGGGGTGTGGGCAAAGCACCAGGTCAGCACCCCTATCAACACATGCTTTTATTCTGCTTTTCAGATCTTTATTTGGATTGGCAAAGATGCCAATGAAGTAGAGAAGAAGGAATCAGTGAAGTCTGGTAAGCTCTCCTGGGACAACTGTGGCAGGAACCCAGCATAGTTATCACAGCTGGCCTGCCCACCCTCCTCTCCTGTCTTCCAAAATTACATAGCAAATCTGAGAATTCCAGCTGTCCATCAGAACTTGAGTAATAGTATCTTTTAAAGTGAAAAAAAATTCACGGTACAAGAAAAGATTTTGTTGCCTAATTCAGAATATGATTCTTTTTGAAATTTAGAATGATTATTTCTGAAAATTTTTTGCATCCTTTTTAAACACAGTTTTCTATCTGCTGAAGGATAAGGATAATCTCATAAATCTCAGAAGTTTTTCAGGCAACAATGAGACTTTATAATGGTACTTTCCACGGCAGATGAGAGAAATGACTGGAGACTGTTCATATTAGGCTACTTGGGGGCAAGAAGAACTTCTTTACTTGTATGAAAGAATTTTCATTGTATGTTTGTTTCAGTTTAACTGAAACCTAACTGAACTTTTGTCTCTTCAATTCTTTTTAGCCAAAACGTATCTTGAAACAGATCCTTCTGGAAGAGATAAGAGGACACCGATTGTCATTATCAAACAAGGCCATGAGCCACCCACATTCACGGGCTGGTTCTTGGGCTGGGACTCCAGCAGGTGGTAAACTGAGTTCCAGAAAGCTAGCTAACACTCTAGCTGCATTGTGGCAGCTGCCCTACTTTGTTGTTGGGGATTCGTTTACTTTTCCTGGTCCGGCTTCAGAACCTCTGCCAAA
>CABHPQ010151428.1:17982-28136 GCA_902168405.1 Peromyscus aztecus
TTTCTTTCTTTCTTTCTTTCTTTCTTTCTTTCTTTCTTTCTTTTTTTAAAGGAATTGTTGTATGTTACTATATTGAAATAGCTTAAAGTAAACATTTGTTTTGGATCAACTTTGCTTTTTATATGACATGAAAGTAAAAGACTATAAGATCTAGGGGGATTTCTGAGGAAGGAATTTTATAATTCAACGACCACTATTCCACCTTCTCTTAATACACCAGAGAAGAACGTCACAGAGCTCCTGAGTGTTCGCCCTCCTGGGTATTCTGTTTGCAGTAGGTTTAGTCACTAGTTGGATGCCATTCACTCCCAAGTGTCCTTTTCCAAGAAGAACTTCTTCAGCCTTTTTAGGAAACTGAAATCATAAGCCTTTCATGATAAAGTCAATCGTATTCCTATCAGTTTAACTTTATATATTTGATAGGACTGCTTAATGTCATAAAAATATGTACTGAATGCTGTTTTTCATCATTAAAATACATCTTTTTGGAAAATGTTTCATGTGACATTTTAGTCAAATTTGATGAGTTAATGATTATTAATTTTATAGCTTAATATACTTTTATGTATAAGTAGTTATGAATTTAATATTCCTTAAATTTTTATTTAGTAGTCAAATTACTTTTCTGTCATTAGATTATTATAACATATTTTACATATCACAGACTATATAAAAAACACAGGCTCCAGAGGTCAGGAGTTGGGGAAGAATCTAGAATTCCAATAGCAGACAGCAGACAGCCCTTGGCAGAGAAGTGCTGGGTGCAGCCCTATAGTTTCAGAAGGCCCGGCTGGGCAGATGATATTTTATCAACAGAGGCTAGGGAGACAATCAAAACCGAGTGGTTAGGCCCAGGCCGAGTGCCAGCACAAGGCTCTTGAAGAGGAAGCACACTGACCGAGAAACCATCTCAAACAACAACAAACCATGGGTGGCTTGGGGATGAATACAGACAGAGATGGCAAATCAAGGCTGAGTCCAGAACGTTCCATCAACTGGAGGAGAGATCTCAGTGAGGCAGCAGGAAGAACAAGGGGGCCCTGGAGAACGCTTTCTGGAGACCGTTGACCTTTGCTCATAAATGCAGATTTTATAGAAATACCCATATTTTGGGTGTTTTGATAATTTCCCCAGCAAAACAGCCAAATATCCCTGTGGATGCTAAAGGGGTTACCACCAAATTGTGGGCAATTTGTAGTAGTTTTCACATAGAGCCAAGGGCACAACCGTGAGGACCTAGGGCCACTTTTGTTTTTCACAACTTTGAACATCTAATGTTCAAACCTGAGGATGCTCTAAACACCCATTGATGTGCAGGATCACTGTCACCCACCCACAACGAAGAATTATCTGGCCCCAAGTGTCAACAGTGCCAAAGCTGGGAATCTGTAAATGAGACCATGGTTCTCAATGTGTGGGTCACGCCCCCCTTAGGGGTTGCATATCAGATATTTACATTATGATTCATAACAGTAGCAAAATTATAGTTACAAAGTAGCAACAAAAGTAACTCTATAATTGGGGGTCACCACAACATGAGGAACTGTATTAAAAGGTTGCAGCATTAGGAGATTGAGAACCACTACTGTGGACTTTAAAATAGAAACACAGCATTCTGTTACTATAGTAGGCTTTTAAGAAAACAAGCTAAAATAAAGTGTTAGCAATATTCATGCTTAAAAATATAGTGTTTCACCAAAAGGACCAAATAGAAACAGAGTTGGCTACATCTATCATATTCCATCCTCATGAAACAGACATTCTACCCAAGACCCAATATATTTAACAGAAGCAATACATGTGGATTGAGGTATATACATTAGGTTACCTTTTAAATACTTTCAAACACTATAAATTTGATGTTTCTATATGTGGGATACTATTTATTAAACATTTATTTAAATTTCTAATTGGATCTCTTAATTTTTTCATTAAAATGTTTATTCTTTGAACATTTCATAGATTTATGCAATGCCTATTGATCATATCCATCTACTACCTCCTTCCAATTTCCCCCAACTTCATGTCTTTGTTATTAATAGCTCATTTTTGTTATTATTAAAAACTTCATAAGTCCAATTATTTGCTGCTCGTATTAAATCTCTTTCATTTCTAATACTACTATAAAAACTACCATAATCTCAGTGACCTGAAACAATGCACATAGATTGTCATATAGTTCTAAAATAGGTGGATAGAGATGCATTCTGGAGTTCTAGGGAAGAATCAGTCTATCTCCTTTATTTTCCTGATTCTAGTGGTTATCTACAATTATTGGTTTGTGGATACTTTCTCTACCTTAGCAACTACTACAATAATATCTTCAAAAATCTGTGCCCTCATCTAGCCTCTGTCTCTGTTGGTCATATCTTTATTATTGCTATTAAAATATAATTACAACATTTCCCTACATTGTTTTCTTTATCCAGCTCTTCCCGTGCCCTCTCTCATTTCCAGTCTCCTTTTCTTTATTATTGGTTATATCTTTTTAAAATCTGATTCTCCTGTTTTCCTCCTTCACTGATAGGGACCATTTTATTTATATTAGGTCCACTGGATTTATTGGGTCCTGGAGTGATCCAAGATAGTATTCTTATCTCAGTGTTATTAATCACACTGCAAAGTCCTTTTTGTTGTATGACATAACATACAGAATCCGCATGTCTATCTTGGTTATGACATGTGGATAGCTTTAGGACACAAGGCTATTTATTAGTCAGCTTTGGTAGAAAGGTCTGTGATACAGCAAGCATTCTAAGTTGTTGGCAGATTGGGTAAAAGCTGATACAGTGAAAAGTTGGTAGATTTACCTATATTCTGTTAACCATACCTTCTGCCTAAAGCTTTATTTCTAAAATAGAAAACATGCTGAGATAATGTTTCTTCTCTGTCCCAATCCTTGGAAAATGCTGTTCTTGTTCCAAGGTGGAAATTCACAAACTCTGGTTAAAAAAATAGTCTCACGCTGGGTTCACAGACAACAGCTACTGTTGTCTGGACAATTATGGGGACACTACTGGAAAATCTGGAGCATAGGGTAGCATCTGTGGACACCAGAGAATTGGTAGGCCATTTCAGCTGTGTTTAACGTAGCCACAGATATTTTAAACTAATTATCTGATTTAATAAGGAAACAGCGACCCCCTTGTCCCCATTTCCTCTTTGCTTTGAGTAGCAGTCTTCTATTCTTGATCACAAGCTATCTGTGGATTTCTGTATTTGGACATCCAGTAAGGACATTACCGGAATGATGCTATCAGCAGGTCCTCCGATATACAATGGTCCTCTAATGGTACAGGTTCAGTGTTCTGTTGCTGTGAAGAGACACCGTTACCATGGCAATTCATATAAAAGAAAGCATTTAGTTGGAGTTTGCTTACAGTTTCAGAGGTTTAGTCCATTATCTTCATGGAGAGGAGCATGGCAGGGTGCAAGCAGACGTGAGTTCCACATCTAGATCAGAAGGTCTCGGGAAGAGAGAGCTACTAGGCCTGGCTTGGGCTTCTGAACCCTCAACGTCTACCCACAATGACATACTTCCTACAAGACCACACCCACTCCAAAAAGGCCACACCTCTTAATCCTAAGTTACGCCACTCCCTGATGACTAAGCATTCAACTATATAAGCCTATAGGGGCCATTCCTATTCAAACCACCATATTCCACTCCCTGGCCCCCACATATGATAAAGCAAAACTGCACTCAGCTCAACTTCAAAAGTCCCCAGAGTCAATCACACTCTCAACACCACATAAAAGTCTTAACTGTAACTCCCTGTAAAATTAAAATCAAAAAGCAGATCACATATTTCCAACATGCAATGGCACAGGATATACATTACCATTCCAAAAGGGAGGAAAGGGAGAACAGTGAGGAAACACTGGACCAAAGCAAGACCACAAACCAACTGGGCAAACTCCACTCTGCATCTCCATGTCTGATATCAAGGCGCTCTTCAGCTTTGTTGACTGCAACACACTTCTTTCTCTCGGGCTGGTTCCACCCCAGGGCTGCAGCTTTCCTTGGCAGGTATCCACAACTCTGACATCTCCAACATCTTGGGGTCTCCAAGGCAATCCAGGTTTTACCTTCACACCTTTACTCGATAAACTCTCCTGAATACGAGTCAAGCACTCTATGACCTTAGCTACACCTTCAGCCCCCATTCCCACTTTTTACATTTACCACAAATAATTCCTACTACCAGACACATTAGTAAGGAATTCAGATTTTATGGAATACTTCAGGAAGTATAAGGTACAAATTTAGGGTTCTCTGCAGAACTGAAAATACACCCACAAGAAATTTCAATGATAAGGACAGTGGAGGAACAGAATGTACTGTAAAATTCCTACCGACTGCTAACTCAGTGCAGATAAACAGTCTGAATTTTTAAAAAAATTGTATCTCCACTGAAAATATATAACTTTGTGAGTTACTTGGGAGCTAAAAACATTGTTTCTAAATGTGCTGGTGTTTTGTCAACTTGACACAGCTAGGCTCATCTCAGAAGAGGAAATCTCAGCTGAGAAAATGCCTCCACCAGATTGGCCCACAGGCAACTCTGTGGGGCATTTTTTGATTAGTAATTGATGTAGGAGGGCCCAGCCCATTGTGGGTGGTGTCTTCCCTGGGTAGGAAGTCCAGGTGGTCTAAGAAAACAGGCTGATTAACCCATCAGAAGATTGCCATTACTCCTTCACCGTCTCTGCTTCAGTTCCTGCAGAGACCAGGTTCCTTCCTTGCTCCCCTGAGTGGACCTTGACTCAGGGTATTTAAACCAATAAACCCTTTCCTCCTCAAATTGCTTTGGTCGTGGTCTTTATTACAACAATAGAAAGCAAACTAAGACACTAAATATGCATGTTGTTCCCCCAAAGTGATACGAAACCAAGAGAAGAAAACATATTGGGATGAGTTTGATATCTTCATCTTATATTCTATCTTGCCATTTAATATCAGAAACCCCACTGGCACATATTTATAGATCCCATCCTCTGAGCCTCTATCAGTCAACAGTACGGTCACTTGACAGTTCTGGAAAATGTCATACAGTTTTTGTTTCTGTTTTGAGCTAAGAGGGCATGTTTCTTGACACTCTCTTCAAAAGGAAGCTTCTAGCCATCCACTCTTCTGTTCCTTTCTTCACCAGCTGGGAAATGATGAGTACTTGGATACCCTTGTTGAGCCCAGGGACAGAAGCCAGTAGCAAACGGCAGAGTTCGTTCCCTGTGCAACAGGATCTGCCCATTTTAAGACAGGCAAACAGAAAGAAGAACCCTCTCTCTACAGTGGATCTCCTTACACTGAAATAGAAAAACTGGTGCCCAAAGGGGGGTTTGCTATAATGGTGTTTGGCCCTGTTTTAATGGTAGACATGCTGAGAAGTCTTAAACAAGTATCATAAGCTGGGAGTACAGCTATCCCTTTTTAGCTTAAAAACATCAAGAAAAACTTCTACCAGCCGTAACTAAGAAGGCAGGTTATGTTCCTCCCGGGAAAAGATGAGAAAAATTCAAGATACTAATCAGAAGGGACTGCTCTTTCCGGCTTTCAGTGGCATTCTCCAAACCAGGGACCGGGTAGGGGGGTGGGGGTGGGGGCAGGATTAAGAAGTTAAACAGAAATGAAAAGAGCTCTATATTCTCAGGGTGGGGAATGCAATCTGAATTGACTGAGGATTAGTAACTTGGAAAAGCCAGCGGTATCGTAAACAAAGTAACAGTAGATAAAGATGTCACTCAGACCTGGCTCAAGGGCTTTCCAGAAATGTGAGCCAAACCAGATACAAAATCAGATTAAGTGTGTTTTCATACTGAAGGTAGCTGCTATTAGTGCAACAGAGAAAGAGCTATTAACACTGTCAGGGCACTATCCAGACAAAGCCTGTGGCTTCTGTCACGTGCAACTCTCTGGAACCACACAGACCAGAAGTCTTCTGCTTTTGTTTGTTTTGCCAAAAATTTGAGTGCTTGGTCTACATATGCCTATGATTATTTGACCACCAAACTCTTTTTGAGACCCCAGTTCTCTGTCAGTTGAGAAAGTCATGCTGTAGTCACTGAAAACACAGGATTCCTTGGTCACCCCTGACATCTACAGCAGAAGAGACATATGCCTTCCAACACATGCTGGAGATGTGATCCAGGGCATTATGGGAAGGAAGAACTTCCCAAAGGGCAAAGTCAGGGGAGAGAAGGATAATGGGCAGGGTATTTTCATGTGGAACAGAGTCAAATTCATCAATGAACTCATCAATTATCAGAGAAGGAACTGAAATTTTTGCCCTGAAAGTTTTCAACAGTTTGATAGACAAATGAGTATTTCTCATTGTTCTTTTCTGACTAGCAATTTGCACATAGTTCACAGAAAAGAATAAAGGGACCAAACAATAAAAATTGTTTCTCTAAGGTATTCATAATTAAATTTAGAACATAACAGAAGAATCTTTTTGTTTGTGAAATAGGCAAACACTAAAATGTGAAAACATCAGAAGTCATGAAAGGGTGGATTCAGGTTTATCAGCACACCATTAAGGGGTGCACAGAAGAGTCAGGTTGTTTTGATCCATACACAGTGGTGTCTCCATTTAAAACACACACATAAAGCATCAAATTGTCAAACATAAGTAGTAATCTAAAACCAAAGGTATTAGAGTGACAAGCTGACACACTAGTGTTCTTTCCAAGTGATAAATCTATCATATTTATGCAATATTTAATATTTAGGAAGGGCAGAAAGACCCAGAAGCTCACCGTCAATAGGAGTCAGCCTCATTTTGCTGATTCCAAAGGACAATGCTTCGCTCAGTCGGATGGAAATCCTGCAGTTAACTTTGTCTTGAAGAGCCATTTAGAGACTCACTGCATTGAATCAACCACAAGCCTTAGTGATCCCATTTCCTGGCTCAACTACTTGATCAAATAATTTCCCCATTTCTTTTTGCCATCATACTTCTATGTTATATGTTGAGTCTTAGTCTCCACTAATGGCTAGAGACTCTAAGTTAAAATATCAAAGATCTGCATGTATATACGTGACACCTGTGAATGCCAGGACCCTGGAACCTGGGCCACCTGCGACAGCCCTACTTTCCCACCTAACGGATTGCTGGGACTCTTCATTCAACACTGGTATGATTGGTAAGCACCCTTCACCCACTTCTCCACCTCTGGCCATTTCCCACAAGTGAGGCTTCGTTTCTTGAGCACAGTCCTTGCCTTTTGGCTTTTCTTGAAGTTCTGGTACCACGCAACTGTGTCTCACTCGAGCTCTTAGCCTATTGGGCCCTGCTTTTTTGAATGATGGTGCACTGAGCAGCCTGTGCCTCCTCGTCGGTCCTTGCTGAATTTCTGGGATGCTAGAGATTCCAGCGCTTGGGTCTTCTCTACCTCACTCATGGAAAATGCACCTACCACCATACCTACCACTCGACTTAAGGGCTAAACTTATCTGCCTTTGCCCCAATACCCCTTAGATATCAATTCAAATGGCCACTTACCAGCACCCCATATCCCAGTATTTCACGGGACCTTTTCAACTTCTGCCAGCGATCCAATAGATGGAAGGGGGTACCCTGTTTTCAAGCTTTTTCCAAGCTTTCTCTCTGTTCTTTCTTCCTGCTCTACTCAGCTCCTGCCAGCTGGGAAGCCTGCTGCTGTGCATCCCTGTTACGCTGCATTTCCCCTGCTCAGCCTCTGCCAAAGCAGTTACATCATCACCTGTCTCCAGGTCCTTTTCTATGGCATGGGCACCCTTTAAAAGTGCCCGCCAGACAGAGCTCATTCTCTTTGCCTCGTCTCTTGCCTCTTATTCCTCTCCTTGCCTCTAATTCCCTCTCTTGCCTCTTCTTTTCTCTCCTGCTTCTCTTCCTCTTGTCTGCCTGCCTCTCTCAAGTCCCCACTCCGATGCAGCCTTTCACTCTTTGGCTCTCCCCCTCCCAGTAAACCTCTTGCACTAATTCTGTTGCGTGTGACGTGTTTGCTTAGTGGCATACCTTGGCAGAGCCCACCAAAGGTGCCCACTTCATGCTAGGATCCCACCCGCCTACTCCACCCGCAACGACCTTCTCTTTTCACCTGCAACACATCTGCTTTCTGATTCGCTCTCTTCCACCTGCAGCAAATCTGCTTTCTCATCCACCCACAGCTTTGTCTTCCGTTCAATGTCAGCAACTGGGTGTCCGGTGGGGCTATCTGCCTCTCACCATTCCCCTGGATGTGAGACTGGCCTCAGTATTCCTTGGACCAGGCAGTTGGGGAACTGAGAAAGACTTTTCCACTTTCTTTCTCTTCGCTCCAAGACCTGCTTGTGTCTGTCTGCTCTCTCTAAATTTCCTGTTTAGGTCTGCTGCCACATGGCAGTCAGAGATGGAGAAGCCGGTTTCATCTTGCTTAGCACACACCAGTTTTTCCTTTCTTTTATTCAACTCCTGTTTATGTGTGTGTGTGTGTGTGTGACTTGGATTTAACACTATATGTGTAAATGTAAGCTGGGTTCAATTCTTTGTGTATGTGTAAGTAACTTGGATTCAACTCTGTGTATGTATGCATGTAACTATTGTTTAGAAAAACATTTTAAACAGCAACCACGTGGCTCGTCTCCATCTTGGATGGTGACCTCATTATGATGTAAGCAGTGGACTTTAGTATGTTGGTAGAAATGTAGTTATATGTGATTCAACTCTGGTTTAGAATATACTCTTTATGGTGATAAAAATGTAAGGTTATAAAAGTCTATTCAGATTAGCAAAAGCTAACTTAGAGATTTACACCTAAGTACTTATGTCTTTGCTAAGTGTTCTACACCAAGCTTCTAGAGAATTTAAATAAGTGACAACATGACTGATAAATAAGATATTTGATAAACAATATATATAATGGAGTTTCTGGTCCCCCAAGAGGGTCCTTTTCCCAGAGTTGGGCAGAGGCCCCCATGGCTTGTCCAGGGCAGTGCTGGCCTCTCTGCTCCCTCAGTCCTGCTCACAGCCCTTTCCTCCTGTTCCTGTTGGCCTGGTGATCTTTCCTGTCACTCTTCCTTGCCTTCTTAGAAGACAGCCTTACCAGTTTGGTACAAACCTGTTCTGTTTTCACCCATGGAATGGCTATTTTGGTTCTTTACGAGATCAGAAAAGAGATAAACTCACAGAACAGATTTCAGTGTAACTTTTTACTACTGACTGCCCTCAGTAATCAACCACCTGTGTCTCCTGGTGAATGGGATAGAAAGAGGGCGTCAGGGTGATGCTGTGGTGACGGAAAGGACCAGGTGCTTTAGGGTTTGTTTATGTGAAGATAGGAAAGCTTAAGTGCTGATAAGCAGCAAGTCATCTGAGATGTATAAAAGAATGAAACATGTTCCAGATTTCTCTCTCTAGCTATGTTACTGCTCACAACCTTGACATTAATTGACGGAATTCTGATAAGCTATTAGTCTAGCTCTGGCAGAGTACTAAACATTACACTCTACCACTATAGCATTATAGCCACAAGTTCAGGATTTTAAATTCCCTTTGGTTGCTTTCTAATGTGTCTACAACTTAACTCTTTTTGTAAACTTAAAGTTCTTGTGAGCTCCAGGGAGTTGACTTGGATCCACTTCGAACGGCATCTTGCCAGGTCCAAGCAGCGCTAGACAGTTCCACAGAGCCTAGACAGCACCCCAGCTTTCTCAGGTCCTGCAAAGATGACTGACACGCCCCACCCCCCAGGTCAGCAGGAAGCACTCTTGAGAACATGGCACCCTCATCCCCGCCTCACTGGCTACCCCCTTTCTAACTCCTCGCCTTTGTTTTGTTTTTTGAGACAGGGTTTCTCTGTGTAGCTTTGGAGCCTGCCCTGGATCTCGCTCTGTAGACCAGGCTGACCTCGAACTCAGAGATCCACCTGCCTCTGCCTCCTGTGTGGTGGGATTAAAGCTGTGCGCCACGACCGCCTGGCCTCCTCACCTTTTTATAATAAACAAAAGGTGGGAATGTTAGCATTTAGGCACCTGTGCTGGCCTGCCCTTAGGGTCCTGACAGGTATATCCTCAGCTGCAGCCACTAAGAGCACCCCTGTGCGTGTTTGCTATGTTTCTCTATAAAAGGCGGGCCTTGCCCACCTCCCATCTCTTTCTCTTTCTTTGCTCTCCTCCCCAGGGACTAAACCTCCCA
>CABHPQ010151429.1:0-19516 GCA_902168405.1 Peromyscus aztecus
CCCTCTGCTCCTCCGTCCACAGAACTTTTTCTGGTCTCCTTTTGGAGCTGGTGTTGGGCTTAGCTGTTCTTCTGTAACTTACCTCTCTCCTTAGGTGTTTACTACGACCATTTATAGCTCATATCTGCCACTGGGTGAGGGGCTCAACAAAGTTAGATCTTTGGTTTTTCTGAATCTTTAGCCCTTGGCCCAGGGCCTGGCACGGATTATGTGCTATGTGCCTGCCCAGTGACAGCCCCTGGTGTGCTGGATTCGCCTGGTGGTTCTCTCAGACCCCATACTTCTCCATACTGTATGGCTGACCCACATCTGACTCCTCCGTGAAGCAGCCCATTGTGCATTCAGCTTTTGATCTGATGTCTGAGGTCTCCTGGCTCTCTGCCTTCCTCTTCTGGCCTGCAAGGACCCTGCCAGCTTATCCTCAGATGCCGTTTCACAGCTCAGTTTACTGGGCCCCCAGGACCAATGCTCATCTTGGTATTGAATTTGAGAGCAGCTCTGGGTCCCCGTGAGTAGCTGGCAGCTGTTAGGTTTGTGCAGCTGAGGGGAGCAGAGAAGAGGGTTGGGGGCTGTGCGGCTCCTTCTCAGGGTTTGGTTGTAGACCTGAAACACTCCTGCAGTGGCTAATATAGCTGTGTTAATGGAGATAAGAAGCTTGGTAAATGTAAAAATGCTGTGAAAAATGCCCACATAGTGAGACCCTATCTCAAAACAAACAAAAATAAGGGTGGGTGACACCTGAGAACCAACACCTGTGATTGACCTCTGACCTCCAGCTACACACACACACACACACACACACACACACACACACCGCAGGTGGGGCTCTTGTCACTCTCAGGGATCATTTCCAGCCAACCACTCAGCCACACTTTAACCTCTCCTGGTGGTGCCAAGTGATGAAGGGTGGTGAGCCTTGGCCAAGCCGCCCTCCCTTGGAGGAAAGGCACTGTCCTTTGAATAGACTGCGTCCGATAGTTCTGAAGAGTCAGCCACACCCTTCCCAGGTGACCTCAGCCCTTGGTTTTTTTTTTTTTTTCCCTCTGGGGAACAGAGCTCGGCCTGAACCAGAGCTAACGGTCTGTCCTGGGTCCAGGCCCAAGGTCGGAACTCACCCTCTGCTTCTCTCTCCACAGGGTGCGATGTACCGAGGCTCCGTCCATGACTTCCCAGGCTTTGATCCAAATCAGGATGCCGAGGCTTTGTACACAGCCATGAAGGGCTTCGGTGGGTGTCGGCTACCCAAGAGTGGGTCCTTCGGGGATGAGGATGCATGAGAGATAGCCAGTCCCCCCCCCACCCACACATGTGGCTTACCCTCAAGCCATTTGCGTTATTCTGTGACTTTTCCTAGAGAAAGATGAACAGACTTTACCCAGTTAGGGCACTAACAACAAACCAAAGACCATTCCACTCATCTAGTTTGATGAACCAGTGAGTTTATTGGGGTTACTTACAGGAGCATAGGTGACCCCAAAACAGCCGCATGACTGAAAAACCCACTCACTGGAACGCTGCGTCCTTAGTAACCCCTGCCCAGCTTTCAGACAGCTCCACCAGAGAGGCTTGCCTCTCTCCAGCCATTGTTACTGCTTTTAGAATCTTGGAGCCAGGCTTATGGTCCATGTCTCAGTCTGGGCTTTCTGAATCTGCTAAGGTCCCTGAACTTCGGCTGAGCCTTGTAAATTTCATGAGCCTCCAAGTCTTAGGAGCCTTCCTCCTCCATCCTTGAGAGAATGTCTCCTTTCCCTGGAAATGACTGCACAATTGCTGTTGGTGGGGGAGGAGCCTGGAATGTGGCAATGTGGTTTTGTTTTGTTTTGTTTTGTTTTGTTCCTGTTGCTAGGGATTGGACCCAGGATCTCACGCAGGCCAGACAAATGCTCTGCTTCTGAGCTTATTTAATTAATTTTTTTTGCCTCTTTTCATATTTTATAAATTTACAATAAAATGTGTCAAACCAAAAAAAAAGTATGTGTGCGTGTGTGTGTGTGTGTGTGTGTGTGTGTGTGTGTGTGTGTGTAACCACTAAAGAGATAAAGAATACTGAAGCCTTACCCACAGACCTGAGCTTAAAGAATGGACCTGGTTAGTATAGCTGGGAACCTTGGTGAGCTGGCAGCCTCCTGGTGACTCCCTGCCTTTCTTCAGGGTGACCACTGACCTGAATTTCTGCTTATCGCCACCTTTGCTTGTCTGCATTTGGCAGAGCACAAGCTGTTAGGACTTCTGGGTTTTTCTAAGTCAAGTGCATTGTGAAGCCTTGTGAAAGTCCTTACCTGTCTCTGTGCCCACTTTCTGTATTTGTGCCACAGAGAGCTCAGCCACCCTTTGAGCTCAGGTGTTGTGAATGCAATGACTCCTCTCTGTGAAGACTTAGGTCCCTTTAGACCAGTGGTTCTCAACTTTCCTGATGTTGCGACCCTTTAATACATAAAATAATTTCGTTGCTACTTCATAACTATACTGTTATGAATTTTGGGGGTTTTTTTTGTTTGTGTATTTGGTTGGTTGGTTTTTTGTTGTTGTTGTTTTGTTTTGTTTTTGTTGTTTTTAATATTTTTTAAACTTTATTTTATGTGCATTGGTGTGAAGGTGTCAGATCCCCTGGAACTGGAATTACAGACAGTCGTGAGCTGCCGTGTGGGTGCTGGGAATTGAACCCGGGTCCTCTGGAAGAGCAGACAGTGCTCTTAACTGCTGGGCCATCTCTCTAGCCATGTTTGTTTGTTTTTTGAGACAGGGTTTCTCTGTATAGCTTTGGAGCCTGTCCTGGAACTTGCTCTATAGACCAGGCTGGCCTTGAACTCACAGAGATCTGCCTGCCTCTGCCTCTCAAGTGCTGGGATTAAAGGTGTGCGCCACCACCGCCCAGCAACTGTTTTGAATTGTAATCTAAATATCTTATACTCAGGATAGCTGATCTGAGGGGTGGCCCACAGGTTGAGAACCACTGCTGTCGCCTCCTTGTTGAGAGCAGAAGGTTTCTGCTGATAACTTGCAGGAGCTGCAAGTCCTCTGCCTGATAAAGGAAGCAGCCCTGGAGGGCTTCCTGGAGGCAGGCTGGGCACGGTGACAGTGTAACCGAATACAGTAGTCTTGCATCTTGTCGAGCAAGTCGAAAATAAGCACAGTAGAGATTGGTGGAGGAAGATTTATTTATTCCCTGCGGCAGGCAAGGCGCCCGGCAGTCATTTTCAAGCCAGCGCTCTCGCTGAACAAACCAAGCATGGACATTTTAATGCAGGCCTGTACAGATTCACACAGCCATGGTCCCATTCCCGAGTGAGCGCGCCCTTGTGTTAGGGGTACAGTCCCAAGCATGCTCACTTTAAAGTGACGTAAATGCCTCTGGGCATGCTCCCCTTGAACCATGAAGCCTTAGGTGCAAACAGTCGAAAGGACGTTTTGAAAGCGCCTGATGTTAGCACGGGATTCTGAGCCTGAAGGCCCTGTCTTGCTTAGTCACTAACAACAGGTGCCCTCAACTCTTCTAGGCAGTGACAAAGAGTCCATACTGGAGCTGATCACCTCCCGCAGCAACAAGCAGAGACAGGAGATCTGCCAGAGTTACAAGTCCCTCTATGGCAAGGTAAGCATGGCGGCTGGAGAGCTGGGGGGCGGGCGGGGAAGGGGGGCGTCACTTCCTGTCTTGTTATTCAGGATCCTTTCCTGGCATTCTTCTCCATTCTGCCTGCATGCTGGCTCTTCCCACTCTGCCCTTACTTGTCCTTCGGGCTCACGTGTCATCTGAGTACCTCGTGCTGGGCACCATGCAGGTGTTAGGTCCTGCACTGAGAAAGCAGACCTGGGCCATAGCCACTCTCCACAATCCCGGATCCTAGGAAAGACAGGCAGTGGAGGGGGAGGATGTTGAGGGCTTGAACCTGCATAGCCCACTTGCTAGCTACATGACTTGGGGCAGCGGCCTGAAGTCTCTAGAATCTTCTGTAAGGGGCGATGGTCGTGTCTCCTCCCGAGAGCTGGATTCAGCAAGGCCTGGGACCAGGCAGAGAAAGCATTCACTTATCACTCATTCCTACCACGGTGCTCCTCCACCCCCAGGACCTCATTGCCGACTTGAAGTATGAGTTGACGGGGAAGTTCGAGCGGCTGATCGTGAACCTGATGAGGCCACTTGCCTATTGTGATGCCAAAGAGATTAAAGACGCCATCTCGGTAAGAAGCATGGGTCTGAGTGTGCACTGGGGGTGCAGAGGGGGTAATAAGTTCTGGGCTTTGCCACAAGCTTGTGGTCAGCCCCTGACCACCCAGCCCATGTGTCCTGCTTTAAGAGGCAGCCTGTCCCAGATGGGTTTCCTAGTCTTCTGCAGCCTGACAGATGTGGACAGATGTTAAGGAAAAGCAGACCCTGTAAAAATAGGGCCTTTGTTCTGATCTCCATGCCAGGGGTTATAGTCCTGGAGACGTGGAGACAAATGCTGTCCAATACACTAGAAGCTTAAGGACACAATAAAAACTAATTATTGCAAGACACTGGCTCTAAGAGGACCAAGTTGAGCCCAAAGGCCTGCAGAGGCTCTGGTGGGTAGGAGTGCAGGGGACATTCCAGGCTGGGGGCTGTGTGTCCAGGTATGAGCAAGACTTAACCTGTTTAAAGCAGAGGGATGTCCTCTAAGAAGAGGGGCCAAAGGCCCTTGATTAGGGGTGGTAGTGCAGGCTAGCAGTCACAGCACTGGGGAGTGAAGGCAGGAAGATGGTAAGTTTGAGACCATAGCCTCTGTTACAGAAAAGACCAAAGGGGAGGGGGGAGGGGGCGTTGGGAAGATGACTCAAAGGGTAAGTGCTGGCTATTGCAAGCATGGAGACCTGACTTCAAATTCTCCATAAAAGCCAGGCACCTGTAACCCCCACCTTGTAGGGAGTGGGAACAGATGATCACCAGGGCCTAGTGGTTAGCTGGCCTAGCCAGAACAGCAAGCTCTCGGTTTAGGAAGAGAACCTGTTTGAAAAACTAAAGTGGAGAGTGATAAAGAAGACACCTGAAGTTGACCTCTGACCTCTGCATGCATATACTTGCATGTGTACACGCACACAAAGCCCCCGATTTAGGGTGTGTGACTCAGTGGTAGAATGCCTGCTTTGAAGCTCTGGGTTGGTTCCATCCCTAGCATCCTGAAAAATGTACACAAAGCCCTTGATTATACCTGGCACTTTATAGTTTATAAAGTCTATGACCTCTGCCATCATTGAGTTCCCACACATAGATTCAATTCATGAGTGGATACACTTGGCCATGCGAGAATGTATTGCTTTCTTAGCCTTAGAATTTGACAGCTCAACAAAGAGCTTTCCCATTGTATCGTGAGAAAATTGTGGCCAGAAAGATGAAGTCATTGTTGTTGTTGTTGTTGAAGGTTTTATAAATGTTCACTTTATGTACACAGTGCTGGGATGCTTCCTCCATTAGGTGAGTAACTTGGAGAATTCATTCAAAGATCACTCAGTCCGACTTAATGAACACCATGTACTTTACAGACGGGACTCTGGCAATACAAATTGAGGCTCTATTTTCCCATCAGGCTGGGAGGATTTGTGCAGGAATGTCAACCCTGGTGTAATCTCTGCAGTAAACTTTTACTATTCTAGTAAAGTTGCCAATGCCCCATCTTGCTTTCGGTGGTGATTCTAGAAGGAAAAGAATGCAGGATTGTGTTGGTTTTTGAATTTTTATTTATTTATTGAGTCAGGGTATCATGTAGCCCAGGCTGGCCTTAAACTCCTAAGCCTTCTACCTCTGTACCTCTGTCTCCTAAGTGCTGAGACTAGAGGCTTGTGCCTACCATGCCTGGCTTTATGCAGCACTGGGTCAAACCCAGGACCTTATTGCATGCCGGGTAAGAACTATACCAACTGAGCCACATCCTTAATCCCAAGATTGCATTTCTTAGTGAGAAGTCAAGACAGCTGCTGTACACATGGGACTAGAACCCATGCCTTGAGTCTTAGGGTGACATCTCCCAAATGATGCCTAAGAACTGAGCCAAAGACACCATGACCATAGGAGGTGTCACAGCCCAGGCTGCTCCAGGGTCCCCTTGTGGCTAAGGGCTTCTCATTCTGCTCTACCCGACATGTTCCTTCTCTCCTGCAGGGCATTGGCACAGATGAGAAGTGCCTCATTGAGATTTTGGCCTCCCGGACCAATGAGCAGATACACCAGCTAGTAGCTGCATACAAAGACGGTGAGATGGGTGGGAAGGACACTCAGACTGCAAGGGTGGGGACACTGAGGCTAACCACCCACCTTCCCTCTGACTCTCCATCTCTCTACCCATCTATCCATCCACTCATCCATCTATCCACTCATCCATCTATCCACTCATCCTTCTATCCATCATCACACTACCCATCCACATACCATCCATCCATCCAACATCCATCTATCCTCTCATACATCCACCCATCATCCATCCACTCACTCATCCATCCATTCACCATCCACCCACTCATCCATCAACCCATCCACCTACCATTCATCCATCTATCTTCCCATCCATTTACCACCTACCCACCCTTCTATCCATCATCTACCCACCCATCTATACACCATTTATCCATCCATCTAACACCCATCTATCTTCCTGTCCATACACTCATCAATCCATCTATCCACCCACTCATCTATCCATCTTCCTACCCATATATATCCCTCTATCTATCCACCCTCCTTCTGTCCATCCATACAGTAAGTACCTGTTCTGTGCCAGACAGTGTTCAGGTTCTTAGGAGATGGTGGTAGATAAAAGCAGTATAATATATATATATATATATATATATATATATAGTCTCTGATAGCTGGATCTTGTAGCCTCCTGAAATAACAATGAGTCTCAGAGAAAAATAATAACGACAGACAGTGGTCAGATTTTACGAAGGAAATGAACAAGAACCAGACATTCCCAAGAGAGGACCTATGTCAGAAAACCTGTCTTAGGAGGAAGTGAGGTGCCTGTTGTATGGAGAATGGGATGACAGACTGTCCTTCTGGCAGAGGGAACAGTGTTATATAGACCCCTATGCAGAAGTGAGTTAGGTGGCCCAGCTGAGGCTGAAGAGGTAGAGGGTGAGTTAGCATCACAGAGGACTTTGTAACCAAAAGAGCGCTGACATTTCACTCAGAGTCCAGTGATAGGTCAGGGGTGTTGCAATCAGATATGAACTTTATGACAGCTGCCTTGTCACTGTGGGTGGAAGAACCCTCCATCCAGGTGAGGATAATGATCCAGTGGGATGGTACAAGGGGACAGAAGTAGGAAGAATCTACTTCAGTGTGTCCTGGTGCTAGCAGCTGTGAAGAGACACTTGTCATGGCTACCATGCAGATTGGATTGGGGTTTATAACAATAGCTAATCATACGGGGTGCGGGGAGCAAATGACCTCTGTTCTGGATCCTAGAGGCTTGGGGTGGGGGAAGAGACTAGAGCCCCTGTGTTCCTTTCACAGCCTATGAGCGAGATCTGGAGTCGGACATCATTGGAGACACTTCCGGCCACTTCCAGAAGATGCTGGTGGTGCTGCTCCAGGTGGGTCTGTGTGCAGACATATGCCCCTTTCTACAGCTCTCCCCATGGGAGCCACAGGGTCCTTTCACTGCTTCTCAAACAAGTGACCCTGGAGGACTGCAGGGTGTGAGGGTCTCCTCTAGGCCGGGCCTCCTTCCCTGCCCATCCCCACTTGTTTTATCCTCTGGAGCCGGAGAGGCCACTCTGAATCCTAGGCTCTGTCTGTTGGTCTACCCTTGTCCCAATGCCATGCTTTACACAGGCTTGTGCCCTATGGAGACCCAGATGCCTCATTCACAGCCTCCTTCCCCTCCTCATGTACCTTGAACTCCCTTCTGGGATTTCAGACCTTAGAATACAAACCCCAAATCCTCATGGGTAAATTCTTGGGTTAGGGGGATGGGAGACCCTAGTATTAGCACACAAATGTGCAATTCTAGGCTGGACATGATTATATGTCTAAGATTCCAATGCTCAAGAGGTAGAGGCAGAAGGATCAGTGTAAGTTCTAGGCCAACCTGGTCTACGTAGTAAGTTCTGGGTCAGTCAAGGCTACATAGTAAGACCCTGTACCATCCTTTACCCCTTGGGCATTATTGTCATGAAATGATCTGGAGAGTGCCAAGACCTGTGGCCTTGCCCTCTAGAGCTCTGTCCTCAAAGTACAGGGCTTTTTTCTGCCGCCCTGGGATGGAGGTACCAGAAGGACTTCAGTCTTTCCCAGGATTCCTGTTTGGTCAGGGAGAGGCTCCCTACAACTCTCTACAAAATAGACACTGGGCATTTCTCCTGCTCAGTCACTCTCATGGGCCTCCCCCTGGCTCTATACATTGGAAACACACACTCCCTTGTCTCTCCATCCAGGGAACCCGGGAGAATGACGATGTTGTGAGCGAGGACTTGGTCCAACAGGATGTCCAGGTAGGCGATGCTGATGGAGGTCTCTATGGCTCTGCCAGGAGCCTTGTGGGAGGGGAAAGGTCAGGGGCTTTGGGGGTGGGGTAGGGGTGAAGTCTTTTGTATTGAGCACCAAAAATCCCTGAATCACAGTGTGGTTTTTATAGGATTTCACCAGGAAAAGAGATGTAGGTTTCTTTCAGAGGTAGCATGTAGCGTGTGAAGGCAGCGAGTGTGTTGGAGGAAAATGGTAACCTGCATTGGATCCCCAGCACCCACGTAAAAAGCTGAAGACAACACCTCAAAAAAAAAAAAAAAGCAAACAAGGTGGATAGTTCCTGAGGAACAAAACCCGAGGTTGACCCTCTGACACCCCTCCACCACCCATCCCCACCCACCCAGCCACACACAGAGAGAGGAAACTAGGGGAGCTTTGGAAAGGGAGAGAAGAAAAGCATTCATCTAACAGACCACGGGGGTATTTTTGGAAGAAGGGAGGATGTCCAACCTGGGCAGTGAAGGTTGAGTGGGAGCTTCCACAGAAAGAGGGGGGTGAGCAAAGGTCAAGAGGTCACCGGTAACTGCTGCGTTCAGGATCAGGTGGCCGCTCGGAGTGTGTCCCGTCTCCCCAGGTGTGTTCTTTCCGTTACATCTCACCCACTTCTTCCTTCTCAGGACCTGTACGAGGCCGGGGAACTGAAATGGGGAACAGACGAGGCCCAGTTCATTTATATCTTGGGAAACCGTAGCAAACAGCACCTCCGGTTGGGTGAGTTCCCGAAAACCTCAGCTCCTCCAAGAGTGACACCGAGAACCCCTTTCTCTTTCCCTTTTCTACTGATGGAGCGTGGGAGCCACTTCACCTCCAAACCAAATACTAGCCCTGCGGTGGGTTGTGTGTTCCTTACCCGAGTCCTTGCCAGGACAGCCCTGTCTCAAGAGTCCTGAACAGCAAATATGACACAACTGTGTCACCTCCCAGTCGCCGCACCGAAGTGACAGCCCCAGCCCCCAGCTAGCATTTGATTATTGGCTATTATGTCATCCCCTTTGAAAGTCTCTGTTCTTTCGTTGTTGCTATGGCAACACTGTTAGATGTCATATTTGTCTGTCTGTCTCCCTCAGTGTTTGATGAGTATCTGAAGACCACGGGGAAGCCCATTGAAGCCAGTATCCGAGGGGAGCTGTCTGGAGACTTTGAGAAGCTGATGTTGGCCGTGGGTATGTACTGGGCGCTGCAAAGGAGTCTGGGATGTCATCCCAGAAGTAAGGGGACAGGAAAGAAAGAGATTCCCCTAGGGTGGAGTTAGAAAAAGCAGGAAGTAGAGGATTGGTTGAGCAGCATGGCTGAGGCTGGGGATTGGAAGGAACTCAGCCTTAGACACTGATATCCTGTGTGATAAGGGTAGAAAACATCCACCTTAGATTGGGATAATAGTCTTCAAAGACCTTGGAGAATCTGCTTGCCAGGCACCACACTGTATTAAGTATCCTGTTCAGCTGGGGCAAGTCACCTAGCCTAGCCGGACCTTGGTTTCCTCATTGATTAAATGAATGTAGGGGGGATGGCTGGATTTACTGAGTTCTTCACCAGTCTGGTATTTTAAGAGTCCACAAATTAGTTGGTTTTTGTTTTTGAGACACGGTCTCATTAAGGCCAGGTTGGCCTTGAATTATGAGGTCCGCTGAGGCTGACTCTGGACCTGACTTCTGCCTCTGCATGTGTGAGCATACACGCCACCGTGCTTGACTTAGTTGGCGCTGGGGACTTTGTGTGTACTAGGCAAGGACTCTCTCTGCCATTGAGCTGCATGTCCAATCTTGTTTCCTGCTTTCTTTTCTTTTCTTTTCTTTTCTTTTCTTTCTTATATTTTTTTTTCTTTAATTTATGTGCGTTGGCATTCGGCCTGCATGTATGTCTGTATGAAGATGTCAGATCTGCTGGAACTTGAATTACAGACAGTTGTTAGCTGCCATGTGGGTGCTGGGAATTGAACCTGGGTTCTCTGGAAGGGCAGCCAGTGCTCTTAACCACTGAGCCATCTCTCCAGCCCTCTTCTTTCTTTTGACTTAATTAATTAATTAATTAATTAATTTGTTTGTTTGTTTAATTTTGAGGCAGGCCTCAATTCACTGTGTAGCTAAGATGACCTTGAATTTCTGACCCTTTTGCCTCCATCTCTGGAGGGCTGGGATTATGGTGTGCATCACTCCCAACCAACCAACCACACACACACACACACACACACACACACACACACACACACGCTTCCCTTGTGTTTAAAGCTGGAGGTACTCTGAGTCTGAGGACAATCAGAAGCCAGGACTCCTCCTGCCTTTGAACTTGGTGGCCCCCAAGAGTTAGGAACAACTGGTAGCACCATGTGCAATCCCATCACTAGGGAAGCCTGAGGCAGCTAGACTGCAAGTTTAAGGCCTGCCTGGGCTACAAGAGTAAATGTGAGGCTAGCCTGGGCAATTTAGCAAAGACTGTTTCAAAATAAAAAGTAATGAAAGGATGTGAACTCTATCTCAGTTTTAAAGCACTTCCCAGCACACCCAAGGCTAGAAATGGAGGAGAGAAAGGGAGGGAGGGAGGAGGAAGGGAAGAAGGGAGGGGAGGAGGGATGGAGGGAGGGAGCACCTATAGGTACCTTCCCTTTTCCGAGGCAATGGAGATAACTAGTCCTCATCTCCCTTTTCCCTCCTTTTTTCCAGTGAAATGCATCCGCAGTACCCCAGAATATTTTGCTGAAAGGCTATTCAAGGCCATGAAGGTATGTTGTGGGGTTAGTGGGAACGAGGCTGGGGGAGGGAAGCCTCTACCTGCACCCTCAAGACTGCTGGGATTTTACCAAATCCTTGGTGTCCAGTGGCCAGAAAGAGCCTGGTGCTGTGATAGAATACTGTGACCAGGGGTGGGGAGCAAAAAAAAAAAAGATTAAAAACACAAAAAGATTCTGACCAAAAGCAACTTAGGGCAGGAAAGGATGTATTGGCTCATACTTCTAGGACACCGTCCATCATGGAGGAAAGTTAGGGCGGAACTGAAGCAGAAATCATGGAGGACCTGCTTGCTGATGCACTCAGGTTCATGTTCAGCTAGCTTTCTTATATAGCCCAGGACCCCCTGTGTAGGAAGTGGTGCCTTCCACAGTGGTTAAGAGCACTGGCTGAGCCAGCAGTGTTGGCGCACGCCTTCAATCCCAGCACTCGGGAGGCAGAGGCAGGTGGATCTCTGTGAGTTCGAGGCCAGCCTGGTCTACAGAGCAAGTCCAGGACA
Source organism: Peromyscus aztecus (assembly GCA_902168405.1). Classification (NCBI taxonomy): domain Eukaryota; kingdom Metazoa; phylum Chordata; class Mammalia; order Rodentia; family Cricetidae; genus Peromyscus; species Peromyscus aztecus. The sequence goes on from CABHPQ010151429.1 coordinate 11,708, forward strand.
GCCAAGGCCAAAGTTTTACGAGTTGGAGACATGGCACAGGGGTTAGGGGCACTTGCTGCTCTCCCGGAGGACCTGAGTTCAGTTCCTAGAGCCTATATCAAACAGTTCACAACTGCCTGTAACTCTAACCTGATCTCATGCCCTTTCCTCTTCAGTCACCTACACACATATGGCATATATACAAATAGATACATAGATAAAAATCAAAATAAATCTTTAAAAAGTTTTAAACTATAAAAATAAGTAACAAATCAGAATATTCCTACGTATATCAGACCATTTTAGAAAACACTTTGGTGGGGCTGGAGAGGTGGCTCAGTGGTTAAGAGCACTGGTTGCTCTTCTAGAGGTCCTGAGTTCAATTCCCAGTAACCACATGGTGGCTCACAACCACTTGTAATGAGATCTGGTGCCCTCTTCTGGCCTGCAGGGACACATGCAGACAGAATACTGTATACATAATAAATTAATAAAAAAAATTTGTTTTAAAGAAAAAGAAAACACTTCGACATCTGTCAGTAATCTCTCCACATTCATAATGCTGATCATTGAGACCAGGCAGCTGGTTTCCCTCTAGGCATGTTCCAAAGGACAGCATTTTCCAATCTTTCTCTCATATGACACAGAAACCTGTGACATTTCCTTGGCACATTAGAGTAAATGAACATTTGCTATGAGAGATCCAGGAGCATGCGAGCTGTCCCAGCCCTTCTCAGCTACTCCAAAAGTGCAGAGTGGATGGCCAGACATTCCCCATGAGCACTGTCCCTCATGCCCTCATGTCCTCCAGGGCCTGGGGACTCGAGACAACACCCTGATCCGCATCATGGTCTCCAGGAGCGAGCTGGACATGCTTGACATTCGGGAGATCTTCCGGACCAAGTACGAGAAGTCGCTGTACAGCATGATCAAGGTGAGCGGGCTTTGGGGGGTGAAGAGGGGAGCAGAGAGTTCCCACTACCACCAAGGTCTTGGGAACCTTTACACAGGAGCATGCAGGTCTTGAGCCTTCCAAGAGCTCTTGCTTTAGGACATTTTCGAGAAGTTGAAACCCCAGGGGAGCTGGTAGCAGGAACAACTTGAAAGGAAGGTGTGGAGGCTGGAGAGATGGCTGGGCTATTAAAAGCACTGGCTGTTCCTGCAGCCAGGTTCAGTTCCCAGCACCCACCCGAGGGGTCACAACTATCTATAATTCGGGGATCTAATGCCCTCTTCTGGCCTCTGCAGGCACATGTGGTACACATGCGTACATGCAGGCAAACACTCATACATATAAGTAAAGATAAGGGCTGGAGAGATGGATCAGAGGTTAAGAGCACCGACTGCTCTTCTAGAGGTCCTGAGTTCAATTCCCAGCAACCACATGGTGGCTAAATAAAACTTTAAAAAGTAAGGCATGCCTATATCCTGCAGGGCTTGCAAACAGATTTAAGGACCAGGATGTTGTCCCAAGGGCAGTGGGTGTCCACAGTCTCTGCAGAGAAGTTCATTGAAGAACACAAGTGAGCATTAATTAGAGAACCCTAGAGCCCGCTGGGTAATTAGTACTGTCTCAGGGGTGGCCATCCCATGAGACCTTGCCAAGAGATCATCAGACGTAGTAGTTTTATAGGCCGGCAGGGGAAAGGATCCAATTTGTACTCATAAATGGTGTCTAAAGAGGATTTTTATGGGTGTCATGCCCTGAAAATTCCATGGGGAAATAAGTTTGGAAAAGTCCAGAATAAGCAAAGATGCTGTCGCACAGGGTCTCTACCCTAGAACTTCTCATAGCCGTTAATATTTTGAGGTCCATTCCAAAGCCTCAAGGACTAAAGTCATCTACATCATCATATTTGCTTGACTTTGAGCATTTTCCCGTGGGTTTGTTCATGAAACTGTACTTCCTTGAAATGTTCCCTTGGATGTGATGCACCAGGGACAGTGGAACGCCAGGGCCATGGGAGGACAGCAAGTATCTCAGAATTCCGTGATTAGTGAACTCAACATGGCAGTGAGTTGTTATTACCGGAAGTATGCATACCTCAGGAAATGTGGCAAATGACACACTCCAGAGACTTGCTCCTTCCTTCCTGTCTTTCCCAGCTGGATAGTGACTGGCACTGCACTGTTCGGTGGCCTCAGCCACTGCAGGCGGGAGGAGAGGCAGGGCTAGTGTGAGTGTTCTGCCCCGCCCCCTCTTCTTGTACAAGAAGAGTCAGGGCTGTGTTTGAGGTCACCTTTCCTCTCTCCCCAGAATGATACCTCTGGTGAATACAAGAAGGCTCTACTCAAGCTGTGTGGAGGAGATGATGAGTAAGTGGGTCCCGGACCCCAGGACGGAAGGCTGGCCTGACCCTTCTGGGGACTGTCCCCCGTGGATGGGTCGATTGCCTGAGTCTGGATCTCCTCTGAGGCTGGAATGCCAAACGAGGGGGAAAGTGGCCTTCGGCATTCCAATCTCTGCTGTCTTGAGGTCTGAGTGTCTGCACAAGTGTGGTCTAGTGTACATGGATCCCTGCTGAGTGAACTTGGAAGTCAGTCTGCCGTCTGGACCGGGGATTAGAATTCAGGGGATTTAAGCTGGGCATGGTGGCACACACCAGAGGTAGACAGATTTCTCTGAGTCCAGCCTGGTCTATGTAGCAAATTCCAGGCCAGTCAGGATTGCATAGTGAGACCTTGTCTCAAAAAGTGAAAGGAGGAGGAGCCAGAAGGAGAGAGCCTTGAGAAGCCGCCTCTCAGAAGGCCTAGTGATGAGGACTGGCCTGGCTTCTTCCTGTGACCGCCAATGCATTCTGTGGAGAGCTGGGGAAAGAGGGGAGGTGGCAGATGGGCTGAAGGGCCCTTCCTGGAATATTAAACTAGGTGACTGCGTCATGACATGACAATATTTATACCAAGGGAATTGTGGGTGCTTTGACTGCCTTCTCCAGGGTTCAATGGCCAGTTAAAGAAGGGACACGAGAGCTTCCCGTTGATTCCACTCAGGCCACAAGGCCACAAGTCCCGTGCCACACACACTGGCCCCTCACATGTCCAGGTGCCTTGCAAAAAGAGATTTGGGAGTGATACAGCCTTATCGGGCCCTTGGCTTATTTGAGAGGGGATTTGGACAGAAGTCACCAAAGGACTATAAGGAAGAAAGATGAGATTGAGGGACTGTCCTACCCGGGCCTGGGACCACCAAGGCTGCTGAGGAAAGTCCCACTGCACAGGTTAGAGGGAGCTCAAGAGAGGGCAGGAGAGTCTCTGGACTAGAGGGTCCTCTGATGGGCTCAGGCTGGAGAAGAAATAAAGCCAGAGAGGTCTGTGTTGGTGTTAGAGGTGTGTGTGTGTATGTGTGTGTGTGTTAGGATACATGTGTTGGGGTGTACATTTGTGGTTTCACCAAATGTTCCTGTGTGTCCTTAGGTTAGAATGTGTGTGAGCGTCTCACCCTGTATTGGTTGTACTTGTGTGTGTGTTGACTGTGTGTGCGTGTTGGGCATAAGAGTGTGCTAGAAGCGTGGGGTGTTGCCCCTGATGACATTCCCTCCCATCCTCTCCCGAACCCCTCCATTCCAGTGCGGCTGGCCAGTTCTTCCCGGAGGCAGCACAGGTGGCCTATCAGATGTGGGAACTTAGTGCAGTGGCCCGAGTCGAGGTCAGACCCTCCCCCACTTCCTGCTTGGCCCCTTCACCACCGGCTTCCTCTTCTGCTTGCACCTTTCCCGCTGAGCTGGTTGGCCCTCGGCTGCCCCCTGGTGGCCAACCTGAGCTGAGGCATCTTACTTCTGAAGCTTCCAGGTCCTTGCCTTGGTTCTAACAACCCGGGGAAGTGTTCTGCCTGCTCTCTACTAACAGGGCTTCCTCTAGTGAGACTGACTAGGTTGGTTCCTTGGGGGCCTCTGCATCCTGGACCTGGCAGCTGGGCTTTGCATACTCGGCTGACCCCAGAAGAGCAGAGGGTGCTCCTGGGTATATTACTACAGGGGTCAGGGATGCACTCCTGAGCACCCTCACACCTGGGGGTCCACGAAGGACAGGATGAAAGATTTCACAGAGGCTCCTGGCAAACCAATCTAGACACTGTCGGGTCCTCACCCTCCTCGTGGCCTCTATGCCTGAACCTTTCAAACGAGGGGCTTCTACATGGCAGTCCTGGTGGCCTAAAGGCCCTTGAACTCTGATGTTCTACTTTCCCCCAAATTTGAAGGCAAACGCTAGCACCGCAGATCTCAGGTCATACGAGGAACGAGCTTGGCCTGGCAGATGGAAGTGCCTCCCAAGGCATTGAGTAACACCCAGCCTCTCAAAGAGAGCCTACTCCTTTTCAGCTCCACCAGCCTTTCTGATAAGTAAAGAGAAATCGGCTTGCCACATGGGTGCTGGACAGGGTGGCTGCCCTTTTACACAGAGAGGCAAGGGAGCTGGCCTAAAGTTCCCTGGTCTTGGCAAGCAATAGCGTCTTACATTTGGTAACCTTTAACCTGAGTGGGGGAAGGCATTACATTTATTTTTATGGGTGAACATCTGTTAATGACATAGGATACATTCTTTCTAGTTTGTGATAGTATATAAAGTATAAAATTATTTTTATCTCAAAACTGGGGATAGAGCTCAGTAGTGTTTGCCTAGCAAGCACGAGGCCTTCAGTTCCATTGCTACCACTGAAAAATATTTTTTCACCTATTTATTAATTTGTTAAGTAATTTTTTAAGTGTCTGTTACGTGTCAGGCACTTGTTAGCACACAAGAGGATATAAAAAGTATATACAAAAGTTTAGGCATGGTGGTGCATGCCTTTAAACCCAGTACTCAGAAGGCAGAGACAGATCTCTGTAAGTTCAAGACCAGCCTGGGCTATTTAAATGTACTTGAAGATGGATCTGTCGGGGCTGAGAAGTTGCTTGGTATGTCAAGCACCCCGCCCCCAATTGTTCTAAATAAAACTGCTTAAGCAAAGATCAGGTGTGATGATGCACACTCTAATTCCAGCGTTCAGAGAGGCAGAGGCAGGCAGCTCTCTGAGTTTGAGGCCATCCTGGTCTCTTTAGGGAGTTCTAGACCAGGCAAAGCTACCTAGTGAGACACTGTCTCTACACAAAATAAAAAAACAGTAAAACCCAAAAACCACTTAAGCAAAATAAAAAAAAGAAATATTAAGACATAGCAAATACGGGAAGCAACATGAACGTCATTGGGTAATGACTAAAATTTGCAAACGATTCTGCTTCTGAGTCTTTTGGCCTCCTTACCAAGGAGCCGTGGCTACACTTGGCATCAGGGCACCGGGGCAGGGTGGGTAGGATGCTGAGGGGCCCCAGGGGAGCGTTCAGTCTCCGGAGCTGGGGCTGAGCCAAGTCCAACTGCAGGAGCTGCCCCTTCCCTCTCCAGCACTCAGCTGTCCCCAGGCCTGAGACTCTGCTCTCTCAGCCCTGAGTGGCGTTGTGTGCTGTGCCTCCTCCCCCAAGCTGCTTGGCTTGGGACTCAGCCTGGACAGCCCCTGTCACTCTGCATGCTCCTCTCTGGACCTGGTTCTCCAGGGGCCTCCAAACACGTGCTGAACCCCATTCCTCTTCTCACAGCTGAGGGGTACCGTGTGTGCGGCCAATGATTTCAACCCCGATGCTGATGCCAAGGCCCTGCGGAAAGCCATGAAGGGAATCGGTAAGGTGACAAGGACCAGAGAAGGCCCCCTAGGCAGCAGTCCAGCAGGTTCGGCAGTAAGGGACTAGACAAGGGAAGGGATGAAGCCTCCATCCATCCAGGCTCTGCAGGATGAGGAGGAGTCTGTGGGGGCTTCCTCTACCTCAGTGGGAAGGAAAAATAGGAGAGGGTTTGGAATGAACTTCGTCAGAGTCTTTCCTGGACACCTAAGTGTCTGTCCCCCAGCTTCTGAGCAGGAGCTTGGTGTAGAAGAAAGTACTCAAGCTTCAGGTGTTGACTTCGTAGGACTCTGGACAAGTCCTTAAACAGCTCTGGGTCTCACTTTCCCAGTGTGTAAAATGAGGTCCATTGACCTAAGAACCCAGAGCCCCAGTACTGGGGTGACAGCACCCCAATTGTTGGCTCCTCCAGGCTGCATTGGCTGACCTTGGGAAAAGGCACGGCATGACTGGTCAGCCGCCTGCACCCAACTGGGCCTGTGCTTGGAAAGCCCTTGCTGGGAAAGAGAATGGGGGGTAGGCTTCTGCTGTCTTTCCTCCTCTCATATGCCCAGCAGCAACTCCCAAGGAGTCTTGCACCTCCTGGGTCTCAGTGAATTCTTCTCTTGAGAGTAATGCCTACCTAGCATCTCTATGACTGTGAGACTACAGGCGGAGGGCGGGGGAAATGCTCTGAACATTAGATCCCAGGGTCAGACCTGAGGTTGGTGGCACTCATGTGACAGGCAGGAGGCAGTACCCCAATGCCTTCAGCCAACCTGCTATGCTTAGAGGGACTCCCTGGGAGCCACTGTCAGGGAGTTGAAGACAAAGGAAATACGGTCTGAGTTTACAGGGTTGGAAGGGTCCCTTAGTGGTCACTCGATGCTATTCAAGTTAGAGATGTGGAAAATGAGTCCCAGAAAGAGAAAGGGACCTTCCCAAGACAGGCAGCCGTTGCCAGAGCCAAGATTAGAACTCAGAGGCTCTGACATCCAACCCATTGCTTGCCACCCCAACTGCCAGCCAGGTGCTCATCACCCAGTGCCCGCCACCCCCCTAGTTATAGTTTTATCTCGTCCAGTGGCATGTCAGGAGAAAGCAAGGCGCATGGGGCCAGGAGCCCACAGGGGCCAGGAGCATGGGGCCACCAACCCAGGCCTTTACCCTGACAAAGATTGATGGGAACTATCAGTGGGGGGATGTTGGGGAAGCTGACTGAGCCACAGAACCTCCTCTGAGGCATGTGGCTTTGGTGACCCAGGAACTGATGAAGCCACCATCATCGACATCGTCACACACCGCAGCAACGCCCAGCGGCAGCAGATCCGACAGACCTTCAAATCTCACTTTGGCCGGGTAAGGGTCCTTCCTCCCTAGTCTGGGTCTCACATCGTTACACCTCCCTAGTGAAGCTCAGCCTGTCACTGCCAGCTCTGGACAATTAGGTACCAGAGGGCTTCACGGTAACTGGACCTCCCACCGGGTTGTGGCATCTTGGAATGTTCTAGTCTTAGGTCACTCTGTTCCCAATTCTTTGTGATCAGTGAGTGGTAATGTGTGTGAGGTGACTTGGTGGGGACACAGTCAAAGATGGTGACAATTTTGTGTGGATCTGAGACCGGTGTGACCTTGGGTCTGTCCTTGCAGGATTTAATGGCTGACCTGAAGTCCGAGATCTCGGGAGACCTGGCAAGGCTGATCCTGGGGCTCATGATGCCGCCAGCCCATTATGATGCTAAGCAGCTGAAGAAAGCTATGGAGGTATGGTGGCAAGAACTAGAGGGTGAGATGGGGAGTTACTGGTAGTCAGGGTCAGAACTGCAGCGGACATGTCCTTTGTGTGGACTTTCTAGGGAGCTGGCACGGATGAGAAGGCTCTCATAGAAATCCTGGCTACTCGGACCAATGCTGAAATCCGGGCCATCAACGAGGCCTACAAGGAGGGTGAGTGGGGGAAGGCTGGCCCAGTGCTGCTGGGAAACAGGGGGTCCGCCACCTGTCGGTATCAGCCCACAGCTGACCTACCGCCTCCATGACGCTGTGTATGTGTGTGTGCAGGGATATATATGTGTGTGGATGGAGACCAGGGTTCAATCTCAGGTACCATCCACCTTAGTTTTATATTTTTGTGTGTGTGTGTGTGTGTGTGTGAGAGAGAGAGAGAGAGAGAGAGAGAGAGAGAGAGAGAGAGAGAGAG